>JAGFMF010011397.1:11438851-11582742 GCA_019455555.1 Galemys pyrenaicus
GTGTTCATTAGAGAGATTGGTCTGTAGTTTTCTTTTTTTGTGTTGTCCTTGTTCGGTTTTGGTATTAGTGTGATGTTGGCTTCATAAAATGTGTTTGGTAGAACTCCTTCCCCTGTTGGTTTTTATTATTTTTACCAGCATAAAAAACTTGGGGGGCCTCCCTGGTGGTGCAGTGGGTTAAGCAGCGCACTGTGAAGCAAACCGCAACCACTCCAGCACAAGTTCGATCCCTGCTGCCGGCCAGGGTGGGGACCCACATGGTGCAGCAGATCTCTCCTGCTGTGCCCGCTGCTCCCCTCAGCAGTGTGCTTCCGTTGATCTGCCTGTTCTGCTCTCCGCTCTCTGTGGTGAATCCTCTCACCCCCCCACACCTCTGGCCTGTACCCCAGTGCTTGTATGCATAAATAAATAAATCTTAAAAAAAAAAAAAACTTGGGGACAGGCATCTATGCTGGTTTGTTTTTTTGTTTTCCCCATAGTTATGAAGAGCTTTTTGTTGGCTAAATTCCTAGAAATGGGATGCTGAGACAGAGGGCCATATCTTTGAAATCTTGATGAACCCATTACCTTCTGGAAGGGTATACATGCGTCCCAGCTAAGCCCAGAGTTGTTATTTGCTGATGGCCACGCTCCAGCCTGAGCTACTCAGGTCTTAGGCATCATTTCACATGCACGCCCTGACTGAGATGGCTCAGCCCCTTCCCAGAGTTGTGTTATCTCTTCATGGATGACTGAATAAGCCAGTCTTCAGTGACCCAAAGGATCTCACCCCAGCCCAGAACATTGCACTAACCAAAAGCTAAAGAGGAAGTAATGCACATGCAGATACACATGCACTCATGCCTGTTCTTGCCAAGACACGGTGAAGAAGCCTGTTCAGAGATCACTTCAGAAGTGTTGTCACTTCTCCAGCTGTGTAGCTCTGGAGGCAGTCCTGAAATGGTGCGTAAGGATTTTATTCTGGTCACAATTCTTTTGCAATATGACTCCACCCCAAAACATCAAACTTATGCAAGTGGTCACAAGCTCAAAATTACATGGAAATCTGTCTTGTCATACAAGAAATTCTGACCACAAAGTTCAGCAAATTTTCTAATGCCAATTTTCACCTACTGATTTTAGGGTCTTAAATGAGAATTGTTTATCGCTTCAAAGAACTATGGTGATGAAAGCCACTACCAATGCATAGTATAGTGAGGCCCCCCACTTTGTTACCCCTTGTTGACATCACCTGCACTTGACCCATCTGCTCTGTCAATCACATGTTGCTGGGGGCCTGAATTGACCAAAGCTTCCTAGATGAAGGTGACACAGGGCCCAAGTGCCCAGCTCCAAGCTGACATACCTGGTGCTGGCCAACTGGATGGAAGGTGTGGCTTGGTAGGGCTACCCTGTGTCCCAGGAAGTGTTACCTAAGTACTTCTCCCCTTGGCTGGGAGGCAGAGCAGGTGGAATTCTCCTCTCCCCCATGCATAGTGACTTATTGAACTGCCCAGAGCTTGGGCCCAGCCAAGGTCAGTCCTAGAAAAGGGGTAAGTCAGAGGTATTAAGCCGCCAAAGTCAGAAGGAAACCTTGGAACCCCCCCCATCCACTTCAACCCCCCACCCATTGTAGGATCCACTGGCATGAAAACACTCAAATGAAAATACATACTATCCTGTCTGTGATTCTCATCCAAGCCTCCCCTCATTTTTCACACTGCCTATGTCAGAGAGCTCCTCTCTTGAGCCCAGACAGCCCAAGAAGTGGGAGGGCTATTTCCCTGTGACTCCTATGCCAGCCGCCCAATCTGGGCACCTGAGAAGGAACTGAGCTAGGGGTTAGGAGTCCCTGTCCCATAGGAGGACCCAAGAGGGAGCAGCCCCTCCTCCTTGAGCCCCATTTTCCTCTTTGTGTTCCCAGTGTGCACAAGCATGCAGGTCCTGCCTGCATGGGCCCCTGATGCTGTGGGCCCCTGATGCTGTGGGCCCCTGAGAGCCAGGAGCCCAGATGACTTCCCTGCTCAGCCCAGGCCATGGCCCCCTTTTCTAAGAGTAGGGGGAGCAGTTCTTCAGGAAAGTCTCAGGAATAGTGGGAGCCTCCCCCTGGGTGGGACTAGACTCTAGGACGGCCTAAGGAGAAGAGAGGACCCTACCCACCCTTGCCATGGTGTGGGATGAAGAGCTGGGCCTCATGTGTCCCTGCAAAGGGGAAGTGAGAGTGAACAGGCCCTCCCTGGGCTCTCTGTTGCTAAGTCAGCAAATCCTAGACTGGGGGTTGGCAGGGGAAAGGGGTGTGTGTGTGTGTGTGCGCGCATGTGCGCATGCACGCACACGTGCACATCTGGGGTGGGGGCAGGGGCGTACAGAGGGAGGCAGAGAAGTCCAAGAGAGTTGCCTCTCTTCAGGATCAGACGGAAAATCCATAGCTTAGTCCACTCCTACCCAGCTCTATCCTGCATAAGGGTGAGAAAAAGCTGTCCCTCCTCCAAGGCCAGATCCAGAGCTTTGAGAACAATTAGAGGTCCCCTCCGTGTTAGGTGTCCTGGTGTAGTGGTTGGAGGAAAAGTGTTGATAGGGTTTGGGATGATGAGGTGCAAGGAGAGTGAATGGCTGCCTCTACCCCATGAGGCGATCTGAATTCACTCCACAGTAGGCCCAGTGCCTCCTGGTGAAGTTGCCCTTGTTGGCTCGTGATCCTTTTTCTCTTATCAATTATCTCCAACTTCTGTAAAACTGACCAGTAACTGTACATGCACCTGTCACCTAGATTACAAATGAAAACATGGCAAGTGCCAGTGAAGGTTCCTGGGTTGTATCTTCCTACTCATAGGTGGCAACCCCTCAGAATTTCTTTATACTTGACTCGTTGGTCGAATCACTTAATATCCAGAATGTAGGACATGTGACCATCCAGTTGCATAAGCTTGATCTTTTTAACTGTGGTAAATTTTACAGAACATCAGACTTACATTGTAAGGATTTGTAAATTTATAATTCAGTGGCATTAAATACATTTGCTGTGTTGCACAACCATCACCCCAAACAGAAGTTTGTCCACATTAAATAATTCCTCCCTCTTTCCACTCCCCTAGTGCCTGGTAACCTCTAGTTGGCTTTCAGTTTCTATGAATTTACCTCCTACAAGTAGAATTTGTCCTCATGTGTCTGGGTCACTTCACTTAGGAGTGCTGTGTGTGACCTGTGTCAGAATATCATTCCTTTTTGAAGCTTAGTATTACTCCATTATATATACCACATTTTCTTTCCATTTTCCTGATGGGTATGTGATTATTTCTGCCTTTTTGCTATTGTAACTAATGCTGCCACAGTAACTTGTAAGTTATTGATGTGTAATACTTGGCACGCCTGAGTCCCTTTGTTCATTTCTTTTGGGGTATATGCCTAGGGGTGGCATTGTTGGGTCATTTGGTAATTCAGTGTTTAACTGAGGAACCGCCAAACTCTTTTCCATAGCAGCTGTACCATTTTACCCTTTTTACATTTCCACCAACAGGGCATGAAGGCTCCTGTTTCTTCATATCCTCACCAACATGTCATTTTCTAGTCTTTTCACAGTAGCTGTTCTGATGGGATATCTTGTCTCCTTGTGTGTTTGATTTGTGGTAATGATATTGAGTATCTTTTCATGGTTCTTGGTCAGTTGAATATATTTGGAGAAAAGTCTTTTCCAATCCTTGCCCATTTTGAATTTGTTTTTGGTTATAGCCAAGTAGTGTGTTCTGGATGTTACTCTTTATCAGATGTGTGCTTTGCAGATACTTCCATTCTGTGCACTGTCATTTCACTTCCTTGTTAGGGTCCTTCTGATGCACAAAAGTTTTTGATTTTAATTTATGTATACTTTTTTGCATATGCTTTTGGTTTTATCATCATTTCCAAATCCAGTCTCATGAAAAATTTTCCCTGTGTTTTCATCTAAAAGTTTTATAGTTTTAGTTCTTACATTTAGGTAGGTCTCTTCCCTATTGAATTTTTTTAATATATCATTTAAGGTGAAGATTCTGTTTCTTTTTCATGTCATGTGGATCTCCAGTTCCCCTAGGACCATTTGTTTTAAGACTGTTCTTTCCCCAGTGAATAGTCTTGGGGGAAAGGATGTCCTGAACGAACTCCACAAACACAGGTTTTATGGACTCCCCCACCCAAGACCAAAGAGATCCAAGACACTAAGGCCCCCATATTGTCATCACCAGCAAAGGGAGGGTCACTGGGAACTGAGGGTGGAGTTAAGCAGCAGGTTTGGCATAAAACCAGGCATGTGGGCCTCAGGGGTCCTTGGTGTTTCACGGGCTTTCAGCATGCTATTGGGATTCCAGCTCAGCAGAACAGGTAGGACACAGTCACCAGTTTATCTCTCTCTCTTTCTCTCTGAGTTATTCATTTCTTCATTTCCCCTTTTTGTAAATAAACCCTTTATTAACCTTTCAGATTGTGCCTTTGGTGTGTGTCTCATTTTAAGTCGCTTTTAAGCACACGGGTGAGGATCCACAGTCACGCCAATCCATTTCACATTGGCATTGCCCTGGGACAGTCTGGGCACCCTTGTCAAAATCTAATGACCATTTATGTGAGGGTAGCTACCAGGATCTCTGTTCTACTCCATTGGTTTGTCTTTCATTATATCACCACCACACTGCTTTAATTACTGCAGTTTTTTGGTAAGGTTTGAAATCAGGAAGAATAAGTCCTATCATGTTGTTCTTTACAGATTGTTTTAGTTATTTGGGGCCAATGAGATTCCATATGATTTTAGTTGTTTTTTTATACTTTTGCAAAAAACACCATTGGGATTTTGATAGGGCTTGCATTGAATCTGTACTTTTGAGTGTTAATGTCATTTTAACAATATTGATTTTCAGTCCATGAATATGGGATGTCTTTCTATTTCTTTGTGTGTTCTTTTATTTATTTCAGCAGTGTGTTTAGTTTTTAGTGTCAAGTTCTTCAACTCCTTGTTATAATTTATGCCTAAGTATCAATCCTTTATTCCTTTTTGATACTATCATAAATGGATTTGATTACTAATTTCCTTTGTAGTGAGTAGAAATGCAGCTGATTTTTGTGTGTTTATTTTGTGATTTTTTTCTTTTGTTACATATGCTTTTGGTTATCAAGTCATTAATGAATTCACTTATTAGCTCTAATTCTGTGTGTGTGTGAGAGAGAGATCTTTAGCATTTTCTAAGTAAAATATATTCTACAAAGATAATTTTGTTTATTTAAAATTTTGTTGCCTCTTATTTCCTTTCCTTGCCTAGTTGCTCTGGCTAGAACTTCCAGTACTGTGTTTAAATACAAGTAGCAAAAGTAGACAATTCTAATCATGTTCCTGGTTTTAGGGGAATATTTCATTTCTTCATCATGTTATTTGAATATGTTTGTTGAGGGATTTTTAATTATGGCCTTTCTTGTGTCCAGGAAGCTCTCTTCTGTTCCCAGTTTATTGAGTGTTATGATCATAATTGAATGTTTATCATTTTTTTACATCAATTGAGATGATTATGTGATTTGTATTTCTTCACTCTATTAATATGGTATATTGTATCGATTTTCAAATGTTGAATCATTATTGCATTCCTGAAATTAAATTTCACATGGTCATAGTATATAATGGTTTTCAATATGCTAATGAATTAAGTTTTCATATATTTTATTGAGGTTTTTGCATTAATATTCATAAAGTATTATGAATTCATAAATTATTATTAATATTAGTAGTTTTCTTATGTCTTTGGCTTGATATGTGCTTAATGCTGGCTTCCAATAAAAAGTTAGGAAGCTTTTCTTTCTTTTCGGAAGACTTTGAGAAGCAGTATTGTTAATTCTTTAAACTTTTGGTAAAAATTGAGTGATACCATCTTGTTCAGGATTTTTCTTTGTTATGTTGTTTTTGATTACTGATTCCTATATTCCTATATTCCACTTTTTTCTTGATTCAATTTTGGTAGATGGTATGTTTCTGGGAATTTTACCATTTCATGTCGGTTATCCAATTTGTTGATACGCAGTTGTTCACAGCATTCTCTTAAAATCCTATTTATTTCTGTAAAATCAGTAGCTGTACATGCTTTCATTTCTGATTTCTACTAGTTTGTGTTTTATCTCTATTTTTCTTAGTCACCTACTTAAGGTTTGTCAATTTATTTTGAAGACCCAACTTTTAGTTTGATTTTATCTGTTGTTTTTCTGCTCTTTATCTCAAATCTTTTATATTTCCTTCCTTCAGCTAGTTTGGATTTAGGTTGCTCTTCTTTTTCTGTTCACTTAAAATATAAAGCTAGGCTTTACATTTTGATATCTTTTTTATTTTTATTTTGTTTTAAAAGATTTATTAATTTATACATATAAGAGCTGGGGTACAGGCCAGAGTCACAGGAGGTGAGAGGATTCTCCAGAGGCAGAATGGGGAGCAGAACAGGCAGAGCTACTGAAATACACTGCTGAGGGGAGCAGTGGGTGAGGCAGGAGAGGTCTGCGGCGCCATGTGGGTCCCCTCTCTGGTCAGGGAATCAAACTTGTGCTGCGGTGCCATGGATGCTGCACAACGAGGCGCTCCACCCACTGCATCACCAGGGAGGCCCCTGATATCTTTTTTAATGAATGTATTTGCAACCATAAATTTCCCTCTCAACACTGCTTTTACTGCATTACATAGATTTTATTATGTTTTGGTTTTATATTCATTTTTCTCAGGTTTTCTCTCATTCCCCTTGTAATTTCTTTTTTGAGACATTTGTTGTTCAAGAGTGTGTTGTTTAATTTCCATTTGTGAATTTTCCAGTTTTCTTTTATTGATTTCTAGTTTCATTTTACTGTGATTAGAAAAGATACTTCATATGATTTAAACCTTTTGAAATGCATCAAAATGGTTTTGTGGCCTAACATATGGTCTGTCTTAGAGCATGCTCCATGTGCACTTGATAAAAATGTGTATTCTGCTATTGTTGGGTGGAGTTTGTTTTATTAAGTCCAGTTGTTTTATAGTGTTAAATTCAGGTCTTCTACTTCCTTATTGATTTTCTGTCTGGTTATTTTATCCACTATTGAAATCTGAATATTAAAGTCTGTTGTTATAGAGCTATTTCTCCCTTCAAATCTGCCATTGTTTGCTTCATATGTGTTGGAGTTTGATGTTGAATATATACAAATTCCATATTTTAACATTATATCTACAGTTCTAATTCAGAGTGTACTATCCTGTGGTTTGCTTTTTATATTTTGAATATATGTTTAGTATTTATGTTCTTCCTTCATTTTCAGTTCTGTTTTGGGTTTATTCATATGACTGTGCTACAACTTTTTCTGTATTCTTTGTGTCATCATATTCACTTTGTAGTCAGCTTCTCAAATTCTACATAACAATATTAGGTTTCTTCGTATACATAGTATCTTTATTTAGCTCATCTTCAATTTCTATCAACAGTATTTTGTACTTTTCAGTTTATACGTCTTACACTTTGTTAAATTTACTCCTAAATATTTCATATTTCCTGATGTTCTTATACATCATATTGTTTTGTCTAGTGATTGACCCACAGAGAGTGGGATCAACTCCACCACCAGCCAGAATTTGTTTGAATGTTGACATAGGTAAACCACATAATTCCCAAGAGGCTATATAAAGGTTGATTACTCAAATAATCGGTCTTCTTGAGACGAGCAAGACAGGCGTGCAGACTATTCCAGGATAGCTTGAAATGAAGGAAATGTTGAGTGTTTCTGGTTTTTATTATGGTTGGGGAGTGGAAACAAAGTGAAGCTTTCTCTGAGTATAATTTGCATGACTTGTACTTCCCCACTGACTGCAAGAGTAGGAATATCCTGGATATTCTTATTGACTTCCTCAGGTATGAGGGAAGAAGGAGGAATGGGAATTAAAAGCTATCAATAATGAATATAAAAATATAATTGAATTTTGTATATTGACTATGTGTCTATGACCTTGCTAAATTCATTTATTAATTCCATGAACTTTTTAAAAATGCCTTAGGAATTTCTATGTGGGTGATCATGTTGCCTGCAACTATAGATACTATTCTTTCCTTTTTAAAAAAAGATTTATTTATTTATGCAATCAAGAGCTGGGATACAGGCCAGAGTTGCGGGGGTGGGGGGGCGATGAGAAGAGTTACCAGAGACAGAGTGGGGAGCAAACAGGCAGGTCAGCTGAAACACTGCTGAGGGGAACAGCCTGTGAGACAGGAGAGGTCTGCTGCACCATGTGGATCACCTCCCTCGCTATGAGGGGTGGAAGAGTGTGGGAGTGGGGGGGGGGGTAACCTTAACCCCTGGCTCCATCTCTATGCCTTTTGCTTTTATTGTAATTAGTGAACCAAAAACACTTCATACAACATAAGTAAATCTGAGGGGGAGGTCAGCTGTCAGTCTTTCATCATTTCCTACAAAGTTAGTCGTAGGTATTTCCTAGATGCCTTTACCAACAAGTTTTCTTCCAGTCTTTAAATACAGTTTTTTTTAAATGTCAAATATTGTCAAATGCTTTCTGCATTAAGATAATCATCTAACTTTTTTTTTAGTTGTTAGTGTAATGTACACTGAGCTTTGAATCTTGAACAAACCTTGCATTCTGGGATAAACTAGTTTGTTAAAAAGTATCCTTTTTGTATGTTTCTGGTTTTAATTTGCTAAAATTTTGTTAAAGATTTTTACATCTTTGTTCATGATAAATGGATTTTGGTCTTTATTTTTCTTGTGATATCTTTATCGGATTTTGATAGGATCATGCTGGCTTTATAAAATGGAGAACATTCTCTGTTTTCTATAAAATTAGTGGTATTCCATTTTGTTCTATTTTACCAATGAAGTCTAGAGTTTTCTTTGTGGAAAGAATTTAAATTATGATTTCAGTGTCTTTAGTAGATATATACAACCATTTAGATTATATGGTATTTTTTGAGAGGGCTTTGATAAGCTATCTTTTGAGAATTATCTCCATATCATTCTAACTATAAAATTTATTGGCATAAATTTGTCGTAATAGTCTTATATTGTCTTTTGTATATATGTTCATCTTTTCTTTTTCTTGGATAGAGATTTTTTACTTTTATTAATTGTACTAAAGAACAAAATTTTGATTTTGATTTTTATGGCGTATTTATTTTAAAATTTGTTTCCATTTTTGTTCTGCTGTTATGTTTACTACCCCATTTCTTTCTATTACTGTGAAACTTTTTTCCTGATATTTTAAAGGTGAAAATATAGCTTATCAACTTGAGATCTGGCTTTTCCAATATAAGCATTTTATTGTTACATATTTCTCTCAGAGCATATTGCTTTACTTGCATTATATACATGCTGGTCTGTTGTGTTCCATTTTCATTCAGTTAAGAAATTTGCTGATTTCTTTTGTGACTTATTGTTTGATTTGAATTATTTAGATGTATGTTTAATTCCATAATATTTGGGGGATTTCTCAGGTGCATTTTACTTCTAAACACTTGTGGTCAGAGAATGTACTTTGTATTTCAGTTGTTTCAAATTTATTGAGATTTTTTATTATAGTAAAGTTTATCCTTGCAATAATTACTGTGATTAGATATAAATTTACATTTTTTTGCTTTTTATTTGTCTTATTTTAGATTTGCTGACCTCTTGATTATTTTAAATGATTTTATCTGCACAATTGTCTTATTAACTGTAATTCTTTCTTTAGTTTAGTGGCTGTGCCAGAGTTTACAAATGTACCTAAGTTTTATCCTTCCGTTGTTTGGGTAGTCAATAAGTCCTACCTAGGTTCAGTCTATAATGTTGTTCAAGTTTTCTATATCTTTACTGATTTTTTATTTAGCTGTTGTATCTATTACCTAGAGGGGAGTATAGAAGTCTTTGATTATAGTTGTGCATTTTCCCATTTCTCTTTTTAGGTCTTTGAGTTTTTGCTTTGTAATTTTTAAATTCTAGGCAACACACCTTTAAAATTATATCTTTATGATAAATTTACCGCTTTAAATGTCATTTCAAAATGTCATTATTCCAAAATGTCTCCTAAACATTTCAAAACTTTTTATAGAAGTCTATACTGCCTGATATTTAAAGTCTTTTGCCTGCTGTTTATATGGAGTAGCTTTTTTCCATTCTCTTATTTTTACCTATGCATTTATATTTAAAGTGGGTTGTTTTTGTAGACAGTATGAAGTTGGGTTTTTCCTTTTTTATTTTATTAATTTTTTAAAATTTACATACATTTCCTTTTTATTTTAACTCCATCTGACAATCTGCATCTTGATTGAAGTATTTAGACTATTTACATTTAATGTAATAATTATATAGTTAGATGTAAATACACAATATTTGCTCTTTGCTTTGTCCTATCTCAGATTCTTCTACCTCTTTTGATTATTTTAAATGATTTTATGTCCACTGTTGTCTTATTAGTTATAATTCTCCTTCTTCCACTCTTTGTGCTATTGTTATATGCAATTTAATGCTACATATATCATAAACCCTACATTTTACTTTGATCAATTCTTTTTTAAAAGTAAAAAGTATATTGTATTTAACCTACTGTTTAACAATGGCCTGTTGTGATATCTATATCCTCGCCCTAGAGTCTGTGAATGTGTTACTTAATTTGAAAGGTGGGGTATGCGGGTGAGATTAAGAATTTTATTTTTTTGAGATTAAGAATTTTAGATGTAGAGATGGTCCTAGATTATTCAGATCAATTACTGAGTAATCACAAGTATCCTAATGAAATGGCGATACCACTGCAGAAGTAGGGTATATCGTACCAGATGTAAGCAGTTGGAGTGATGCAAGAAAAGTATGCAGCTCACTCCCAAACTCTAGAAAAGATAAGGGAATAGATCTTCCCCAGGAAGCTTCTAGAAAGAACCTATCCTACCAATACTTTGACTTTAGTTCAGTGCAACTGATTTCAGAAATCTGGCCGCCTGAACAGTGAGAGAATAAATTTGTGTTGTCTTAAGGCACCAAGTTTATGGTAATTTGTTATAGCAGCCACAGGAAACTAATATATTCACAATTTTTATCATTTCTATTGTTCATTTCTTTGTATACATTGAAATTTCCATCTGGTTTCAAACTCCTTTTACTCCCTTTAATATATCTTGAATTGCTGGTCCACTGGCTTTTGTTTCTCTAAAGACATCTAGTTCCTTCATATTTGAAAATACACCTATTGGGAATAGAGAGTTTGAGGCTTACTGCCCCCATCCCGTTCAGTATTTTAGAGTTGTTGTTCCGCTATCTTTTGGATTGACTGTTTTCTAATCTGAAGTTTGCTGTTGCTTTTTATATTTATTCCTCTGTATATGATGTTTCTTTGCAGTGGGGGGGAGGTGTCTGGCTGCCTTGATGGTTTTCTCATTATTGTGAGATTTCAGAAATTTGACTGATTGTACCTAGGTGTCGTCTTCTCTGTTTTATTGTATTGGTTTTTCATTGCAATGACGTTGTTTTACGTGTATATGTAAACCACTAAATAGGATTCAGAGGTTTAAGATCACACACCACACCACAACCATAGTCCTCCATCATCATAGTCTATTGGGCCCCCTCCCACCTCACTTTCCACTCTCCCACTCCCCCTCTGGTAGACTCAATTCTACAGTCAGACTTCTAGGGTTAGTTACTGGTTTAGTTCTTGTTTTTCTATGTTCCACATATATGTGAAACCACCTGTTATTTGTCTTTCTCTTTCAGACTGATTTTGCTTAGAATTATCCCCTCCAGTTCTATCTACATTGTCACAAATTGAAATCATTCATTTCTTAAGAACGGAGTAGTATTCTGTTGTATGTGTATGTACATATGTATACACACACACCACACCTTCTTAATCTAGTCATCTGTCATTGGACACTTGGTTGTTTCCATAACTTGACTGTTATAGTGCTACAGTGAACATACGTGTGCCTATGTCCTTTTGTATTGGTGTTTTTGCATTCTTCAGATAGATGCCTAGGGTAGAATTGCTGTATCATATGGTACATTTCAGTATTTTGAGAAATTTCCATACTGTTTTTCCTAGGGCTAAAGCAATAAACATTTCTACCAACAATGTATGAGGATCCCTGTTTTTCCATACCCTTGATAACATTTATTTCTAATCTTTTCTAGCTTTCTGCCACAGGCCATCCTGTGGGTGAGAAGTAGTACCTCATTGTTATTTGGATTTACATTTTCACGACAAAAAATGGTGATGAACCTTTTTTCATGTGTCTGTTGCAATCTGTCTACCTTCTTTGGAGAAGTGTCTATTTAATTCTGCTGCCCATTGTTTAATTGGGTTAGTTTCTTTTTGTTGAGTTTTGTGAGATACTTATAGATCTTAGATATGATTCCCCTGTCAGATGTATGAAATACAAATACTTTTCCTCCCATTCAGTAGGGTGTTTTTTTTTGTGGGGTTTTTTTTTTTTTTTTTTTTTCATTTCAATGGTTATTTCTGTTACTGTGCAGCTTGTTAGTTTGATGTAGCACATTTTTCTAACTTTTATTTTTGTTTCCCTGGCCACTGAGTGCCCAAAGACATCCTTGAATCCAAAGTTGCTGGGTGCTTTGCCTATATTTTCTTCTTCGTATTGTATTTTATGGTTCCAGGTCGTACCTGCAAGTCTTTAATTCCTTTTGAGTTAGTTTTTGTGTATGGTGGGCGACATCTAGTTTCATTCCTTTACATGTGGCTGTCCAGTTGTCCCCCACTGTACATTCTTGGTGCCTTTGTACTCTGTTCACTGTCCATAAAAGGTGTGGGTTTATTTTTGGCTTATCAATTCTATTCCATTGTTTTGTGTCTATTTTTATTCTGATACCATACTGTTTTGATTACTATAGATTTATAATATAAAGTCCGGGACTGTGATAGCACTATTCTTTTTCTCAGAATTGCTTTGGCTACCCTTTTCATGTTAAAATTGGTTATTTTAAAGTATATTTGATAGTTCTGACATCTGGATGGGTTATTCCTTGGTCTACTTCTGTTAACTGCTTTATCGCTTTGTAGTGAATCTTATTTTTCTTGCCTTTTTGTCTCTTAATTTTTTTTATTAACTGTTGGACCTTGTGTATAACAGGATAACAGAGACCAAGGTATGCCTTTTTTCTGTCAGTTTATTTTTAGGGAGTGTTGAGTCAGTGCAGTTAGGAGTTGAGTGGTGGGTTGTGTAGTGTGGTACCTGGAGCACTGGGGGTTCTCAGTGTTCCGCCACCACACCTACCTTTCAGGAAGCCCTGACACCTCTTTCTTCTGTGCCTGCATGCGGAGGGGACAGGACGCTTCTCTACTCTTACCTTGACCCTGCATCCAGTGACAGCCTCCTGTTACTTGGCGCAGGCTTATGGAGGGGCAAAGGAATGTATCAGGACTTTCTTGGTTTCTCACTTCTTGTTGCAGCATCGGTCCTGGACAGTCCTTGTGCCACTGAGCCTCACGGATGAAGCTCTGTCAGCTGTTGTGTTGGTGGAGGACTTGAGTAGATACCCTGGTTCTTTTTACCTCTCTGCACTAAACTCACTGGGATTGATTTGAGTATTGTTGTGAAAGGATTCTCGGCATTTTCTTGTTAAAACTATCACTCTAAATATTGATATTTGAAGACTGTAGCTCTGGCCCCATCGCCTGCCCAAAACCCTCTAAAGCACTCCATGGCCTCGGGTCAAAGGTTTTGAACTCTGACATCTTAAATCTCTTACTCTGATCCTCTTTCAATTACTCACTTCAGTTTTCACCATCTCCGTGGCCCATCTCCTGACCCATCAGTTCTGAGGACAGATGTCTTGTTCTCTGTGTATTGCTAGAGCCAAAACAGTACCTGTCAAGTGGGCGAAGCTCAGTTGTCTTGAAAAGATGAGAAATAAGTACAAGAGCCCTGCTTTCTTTCTCCATCTGGAACCTCCTTACCCCTGACTACTTACATCTGACTACTGCCCAGCTCCTGGGTTCATGCACAGAACACATGGCAGAGCCTTTAGGGGGACCTCCACTAAGTTTGGAGAGGGACCTGTCTCCTGCTCCAACCCTGCGCTTCTCAATCCTGGTACAGATCTTGTAGGCTGAGATGCTGCCTGCTTCTTCCTCCTTGTTCCCCAGAACAGGGAAGCGCAATCAGGCCTGCCCTTCCCTGCCCCAGATGGCTACTTGGTGAACTTTCAGGGGAACCTTTGCCACACTGGTATGGCTGTATACCATACAGTATCCGGCTTTAGGCTGAGTCTGCATGCACGTACTGAGTTAAGATTTTTAAAGCCTCTCTTGCTGTTGCAGGAAGAGTGATTCGTTACATTCCCCGCCGTGAATGTAAGAAGTCTTGTGCCGAAAGCATGTGGTACATCCTGCGAGGCTGGAGGCAAGGATTCCTGGGCCCACGTGGAGCCCTGACACGAGGAACCCTGGGACGGCAGCAGCTCCCAGGCACCCGTGCTCTGGCCAGTGGGAGCTCCAGCAGTAGAGACGAGTACAGTTACGTGGTAGTGGGTGCAGGCTCCGCTGGCTGCGTGCTGGGTAGACGACTCACAGAAGACCCTGGCAAGCGTGTGCTACTGTTAGAGGCTGGGCCCAAGGACACGCTTGCAGGGAGCAAGAGGCTCTTGTGGAAGATCCATATGCCTGCTGCCCTCGTGGCCAACCTGTGCGATGACAAGTACAACTGGTGCTACCACACAGAACCGCAGCCAGGCATGGATGGTCGTGTGCTGTACTGGCCCCGGGGCCGGGTCTGGGGAGGCTCCTCTTCCCTCAACGCCATGGTGTACATCCGTGGGCATGCCGAGGACTACAACCGTTGGCACCGAGAAGGCGCCGAGGGCTGGGACTACGCACACTGCCTACCCTACTTCCGCAAGGCACAAGGGCACGAGCTGGGCGCCAGCACGTACCGTGGCGGCGAGGGGCCACTGCGAGTATCCCGAGGCAAGACCAACCACCCACTGCACCAGGCATTCCTGGAGGCGGCACAGCAGGCTGGCTACCCCTTCACTGAGGACATGAACGGCTTCCAGCAAGAAGGTTTCGGATGGATGGACATGACTATCCATGAAGGTAGTTGTGAGGCTATTCCCCATCTCGCTAACAAAGGCCATCCTGTCTGTCCCCATCATGTTCAGTAAGTGTGGCTGGACTGGGACAGGTATGAGTTTGAGGAGCTCTGACACACCACCTTCCCCGATAGGCCAAGGGATACAACCCAAAGCCACTGAGAAAGGACTTGGAAATGCTGACAGTCCTGGACCACCACCCAGTTTGTGTGAACCGATGGAGAGTCTGCTCTCTGGTTAAAGAGCCCAAATCCTCTAGAAACTTAGAGGTGGGGAAACTGAGGCATGGGGAAGTAACAGGCCTTGCTGACAGCAGGGCACTTACGTCTACAGGGGTCTCACCCCCTATAAACAACAGCTCCTGCTCTTTGTCACATGTTGAGGGTGAAGGCTGTTCTCCCACCTATCCCCAGGTAGCCGGGTAGCTATGACTTTCATTTGGGTGGTTTTGGACTTATTTTGGAGGCTGAACTTGCAGAATCAGGGGAAGGGCAAATTCCCATTTTCTCTAGCCCCTGCACCTACTCTCCTTTGTGTCTTGCAGGCAAACGCTGGAGTGCGGCTTGTGCGTACCTGCACCCAGCACTGAGCCGCCCCAACCTCACTGCTGAGGCCCAGACGTTTGTGAGAAGGGTGTTGTTTGAAGGCACCCGCGCAGTGGGCGTGGAGTACGTCAAGAATGGCCAGAGCCACCGGGTGAGCAAATGCCCATGGGGCCTGGGTAGTGACTCCAGCCATCATGCCCTCACCCCTGTCAGCACTGTGATGACAAGTGTGTAGCTAGAGACACTGTCCTGAAAGATTGTCCCCAGGGCCTCGCAGGAGGTAAGAAGGCCCCAGTGCATCCACCTGCCAGGAGTGTGGTCCTTGGCATGAGCTGCCACTCTGTGCAGCCCCCAGTACATTCCATGCCTTTCCAGTTTATACTGAGAATTTAAGGACCCTTGGTGTGGTTGTGTTCCACCCCTGTGCTGTGCACCAGGTTTGGTCTGTCCCACCCCAAGGTCTGGCGCATGGCTTGCTTTAATTGCCTGTGTTCGTTTATTGCATTTGAGTACTATAACCCTGTTTTTAAGATGCTGCACTGTTCAGGGTAAGAATCACACTTTATTGGTGTTACCACCACAGCTGCACACACACACCTCTTCCTCCCTCTTGGGCCTATAAACAACCCCCACAGTTCATCTGGGTACATTATACTGAGGCCATTATACTGGATACATAATACAGTTTGGGGGCTCCACCTGTCTTCTTGGGAAGTGTAACCTACATGACCCTTTCTCTCTCCCAGGCTTACGCCAGCCAAGAGGTGATTCTGAGTGGAGGTGCCATCAATTCTCCACAGCTGCTTATGCTCTCGGGCATCGGGAACGCCGATGACCTGAAGAAACTGGGAATCCCGGTGGTGTGTCACCTTCCTGGTGAGCTGCTTTCTCCGCTGCTCCTGCTACGTCAAATTTATTGTACTAGCATGGAGTGGGGATGGGGTTCGTGCTCCTCAGAATTGTCGTATTCTTCTCGTGAGCCTGAAGGCAGGGGTGAGGGAGGGGTTGCCACTCCATCAGGGACCACTCAGGGAGCAGGGCCCATTTCAGGCATGGGCCCTGCCCTCATGGAGGGGCTGACAAGGCACCTGGATGGCTCCAAGAACCATTCTGGGGGGAGAAGTTTTCAAGACCAAGGTGACCGCAGAAGCTAAATGCCCTGACTAGTCATTTCTCTTACCCACACCCTCCCACTTCAGGAGTTGGCCAGAACCTGCAAGACCACCTGGAGATATACGTACAGCAGGCATGCACCCACCCCATCACCCTTCACTCAGCGCAGAAGCCCCTGAACAAGGTCCGGATTGGTCTAGAGTGGCTCTGGAAGTTCACAGGTGAGTGTGCTCCTCTAGGACCTTGACAGAGGGGGCAGGTGGGCTGCACAGTCATCTTCCTGAGGTGCCGCGCAAGGACTCTGGCCTCAGGTTATTAGTTCTAAGCTGAATTATATATAGCACTTACCTCAGTCTTTCCAATTCCTCCTTGATAGGCTGGTTTGAGAGTGGATGAAGAGCACGGGGCCTGCATGGGGTGAGACTCCTTGGAGTCTTGCTGCTCTTCCTCAGAGGTGAACTGGCATGGCTCTGTGCTGGTTACCATCTGGGTTCAAGGAGTTAGGAGAAAAGGCACAAAAGGGTCACTGTTCTACAGAACTGGCATTCTACAGAAGTTCTACAGAACTTCTCAGCATTTTGTTTGTTCTGTAGTTCGAGGGTCAAGTATGGCCTAGGCCAGGAAGTGGTGCTTTGAAGTCCTCATTCACTCAGCATCTCTCTCACATACACACTGTGTGAGAAGGGAGGAGTGCCAGGAAGTCCTTAAAGACTATATTCTAGTGGAGACAATGCAAAGAAACCAAGTAAACATATGCTAAGTTTTAAGTGATGGAAAGACCAGGATGTTAGAGAACGCAGCACTCTGAGGAGAAAGCAGTGGAGGAGAGTGTGGGCTTGACCATGAGGGCCAGCTGTGTGTGAAGTCTGGGCTGCAGGGGGCACAGAAGTGGGTAGAGCACCGGCAGGGAGGTCAGCAGAGCTGCCAGGTGAGGTGATCTGGGCTGAGGATAGATAAAGGGTGGGGTGAGTGTTGTCATACTGAGTTAGATGGGTCCAAGATTGGTTTTAAAGCTAAAGCTGATGAGATTTTCTGATAGGCCTGAAGAGGAGGGAGAGGCATCTTGGGTTTCTGAGGTTAAGCCTTGCATGAAGAAGGAAACAGGCCTGAATCCAGGCCAGCCCTGCATCCACACCTCATGAGCTTCCATCCCCAACTAACAGTTGAGTGGGCAGAGCTAAAGATTCTGGCATGCAGTTAGTATTTTCTCCCACCTGAGGGAAAGAGGAGACAGAATTGAGGACTTGGGCCCAGGCACTAAAGAGGCTGCCCAGGAAAAGGAGAAAAACCAGGCATGTCTGCCTACCCTACTTCTCATCTGCTTTCACTTTCTTCCCACCCCCAGGGGATGGAGCCACAGCCCATCTGGAAACAGGTGGGTTCATCCGGAGCAAGCCTGGAGTCCCCCATCCAGACATCCAGTTCCATTTCCTGCCATCCCAAGTGATCGACCACGGGCGGTCCCCCACACAGGAGGAGGCTTACCAGGTGAGCCCCAGTGTCCAGCCTGCAGCAGGGTCTTCAGGATGGGGAATGGAACTGGCAGCCCAGACTCTCCCTGAGGCAGCTCCAGGAGTGGAGTGGAGCAGCCTGTATGGAGCCTGGAAAGGAGCAGCAGGCACCCAGCTCCGGGAAGGTGTTCCAGGTCAATAGGAAACTCAAGTCATCCCTAAGCTGCTCAGTCCAGGGGTTGATGGAGGTTACTACTTCCTCTGGGTTCTTCTAGGTGCATGTGGGGACCATGCGGGGCACGAGTGTGGGCTGGCTCAAACTGAGAAGTGCCAACCCCCAGGACCACCCTGTGATCCAACCCAACTACTTGTCAACAGGTAATTCACCCACCTTTGTCTCCCCAGCAGGGCTTGCGGGGTCGGTCACTGAATGTGTGCCGTCACGGGGCACACATCTGTGCCTGAGTCTTACCTCGGGTCACATTTTCTGAAGACACGTGGCCGCTGCCCTTGCTGCACCCCATCATTCTAGGCTGTAAACCTGGACATGCTGCTTCGGGTCATTTGGCAGCTGTCAGACCAATCTATCAGTCGGTGCAAGGGGAGCCGACTACACGAGTGGTCCACTCCGTGGTGCCGTTACTCTAAGCACCCTCGAAACGGAACTACATCCCAGGGCCACCTCTTTGCATGCAGCAAAAATGCGCACTGCTCACCAAGCAGGTATTGGCCAGTAACGTCTCAGGAGGGGCTCACAGCCATGCTGAGGCTGCACAGATGTATTCTTTTACACAAATCCAAACCCTGGACTTAAACCTGGGTCAGACTTTGTCCATTCAGGATACTGTCTCTGGACTTCACGGGATTCTGCTTGGTTGCAGAATCCCTTATAGGTAGGGGACAAGGTACCTGGTGGTTCAGACCTCCATTTCTCAAACTGTCCCCTCAGGCCGCTTACTGAACCGCTCTATGCCGAGAATCTACCCGTAAGGCCAGCATGCTCAGGAGTCATCTCACGTGTTTCTTCTCCACAGAAAATGACGTTGAGGACTTCCGTCAATGCGTGAAGCTGACCAGAGAAATTTTTGCACAGAAAGCCCTGGCACCATTCCGGGGGAAGGAACTCCAGCCAGGAAGCCACGTGCAATCAGATAGAGAGATCGACGCCTTTGTGCGGGCAAAAGCAGACAGTGCCTACCACCCCTCGTGCACCTGTAAGATGGGCCAGCCCTCCGACCCCACTGCCGTGGTGGATCCGCAGACCAGGGTGCTCGGGGTGCAAAACCTCAGGGTGGTTGATGCTTCCATCATGCCCAGCGTGGTCAGTGGCAACCTCAATGCCCCCACAATCATGATCGCAGAGAAGGCAGCTGACATCATTAAGGGCCAGCCAGCCCTCCAGGACAAGGATGTCCCTGTCTATGAGCCTACGAGCCTGGCCACCCAGCGCTGAGGTGGTCACTGTCCGAGGAGGCCCCTGACGAGCCACGAGGGCCAGCCTAGCCCTTGCTCCAAAGGCTCTTTCCTGAAACTGTCTAGAACGTTAGGATTCAATGGCTGCAAACTAGATACTGTCTTAGGAATGAGACCAGCACCGTCAGTGAGTCAGGTTTCTTTCTCCCAGCATGTCCCTGCCTTCTGGAGGGACAGCAGAAGGGAGGCCAGTGGAGGTGGATGGTTAAGTCCCACCATATCCTCTGTCTTGTATTCCATGGTACTCTCCCACCCAGGGTTTTGCTCCTGCTGCCTACCTCGGTCCTGCTGGACTTGAGGGAAGTGGTCCTCTCCCAGGCCTCCCTGTGAAGAGAAGCCCCAAAATGCCTTATCCAAACCATTCTCACAGCCAGGGCGCTGTGCACAACTAGAACTGCCCTGTGTTCTCCAAGGTGGGCATATCTCCACCACAGGCCTCAGGCTGAGACCAGAAGTCATGCTCACTTTGGGCATGGACATAGCCACCAGCTTCCCCGTTCAGAGGGAGAGCTGCCTACTAGAAGAAACACAGCCTTTCCCTTCCTCCTTGGCTTCCAGATCTCACTCCCAAAATGGGGCAAGAACTGGTGCTCGGTCGGGTCACCCCGCAGGGGCTTGTGGCCCACCTCTCCAATGCTCTGGTGCTTATTAAACGTGATCATCCACTGAAATGACTTCTGGACATTGTTCAAGGAGGGGAGCTTCACAGGGGGCTCTGCTACCTACAGGTTTCAGTCATGATGCCACATTTTAAATGCTGCTCCTGTTCCCAGGGAACAGAGACCCAGAGCAAACCCCCACATACCAGCCAGCACTCCCTGCTGAAGCAGCTAGTCCAAGAGGGCGCATGCCTCTCAACCAGGGGAGACTCTTGGCAGTAGACAGGGCTGGATAATTCTTATTCTCTAGACGTCCACGGGAACAGACCAGGCTGGAGCCAAGACAGAAAGAGCAGGCAAGTACAACTATGGGCCCTGGTCCTGTGAAAGTGCAGCTGAGTGGGAGAAAAACAAAGATTTGAGTATTAGGGGGGAAGCCTTCAAGTAACATTGAAAACAGTTCTTTGATCTTTAAACATCTTATAACCCAGGCATTTACTGAGCTGAGCTGCCTTACCCACATTATTCTTACAAGGTAATGAAAACCAAATACATTTTGGATAGATTTTTCTGAAAATGATCCAAAGCCACCATCCATGGCAAGGAAGAAGAGAATTGCAATGCTGAGCCCAGAATGAGGGGAAGAAAATTGGGGTATTTTAGGCTTCCCCCAGGAGTAGAGTGGATTGAGGTGGCTTAGAGGCCTGATGGTGGCAACTGATGTTTTTGAGAAAGAACTTCCAGAAAGAGAAGAAAAACTCTTCCATCTTTCTTCCCTTTAGAAATTTTAGGCAGCTCTTGTTTAATCTTACCTGTTTCTTTACATTCTGCTCCAGAAAATTCGTAATCTGCCAAAATCTCTCTCCTCGAGAGGGTCCCAACCTGCCTCACCGCCATGGGTAGGGGTCATCACCGTCGGTGTCCTGGAGCCACCTGTCAGGGCGAGGGGGCAGCCCCACTGCTCTGAGGGTCAAGAAGTCCAAAGCTAGTCAGGCCCAGGACCCACCACACTGCTGTCACGGCGCTGACCTGCTTCTGCGGTGGGCATGGCCGGAGACCCAGAGACCCAGCCCAGTGTAGTTGTGCTGCCGCTGCGCCATGGTGGGCTCAGCATCGGGACAATGGCTGTCGCTGTGCTGTAAGGTAAGCAAAGTGATGTGCGTACAGTTCGACCACACCGGGCCCCTCGCCCACTCTTGCCTACTGGGACTGGTTCCACTTCATCACACGGTCTAGCTACAGACAGAAGTTTCAAAGGAGAAGACTGTGAGTGTCACAGCCAGAAGCCGAAGTGGAAACTGCTATTGGGGTTTGGACACAGAAGAGCATAGGCTGATGTTTAGAGTTGCTCACCCCAGTCCTGACGGGGGCGCGGCCGCTGTCTGGACAGTGGAGTGGTGGCCCTGGTGGCAACTACAGTCTGGACGTAGGTCCCACTGTCCTGAGGACAGCCACAAAGAGAGGGCTGCTGGCTGAGGAGTCAGAGTAGGGGTGAAAGCTGACTCAGGTTGGGGAGACAAGCTGTAGCAGGCAGCCCGTGGGGCACATGGAGGCCTGCCAACACCCAGCACCCTGTCAAGTAAGCCCCATAGCAAAAAAAAAAAAAAAAAGGAAAAGTGCACTCTTCAAAACAAGGCTGAAAAAGCAGAACAGGAAGCTATGTATGTGCTTAGCGGCCAGGCTCTGGGAAGCACTGACCCCTTAGAAGAGACTGGCATGTAAGCCACATAAGAGGGTCTTTCTGGTAAAACAAAGCACAGAGCACACCGGTATTGGAAGAGCCTGAAAGGGCGGGTCCCAGAAACCAGACTCTGGTGCCTTCACATACAGCTTTCTGCCTCCCGGACATCATTTCGACAAATTCAAATCAGTTCTCTCCAGCCAAATCATGTTCCTCCACCCAAAGGTGGTTTCCTATTTCCACTGGCCCACTCAACACAGAGATGCTTTTCTCTTAATGACCAGAACAAAATGCACCCCTCCACAGCCACTGTCCCTAGAACCTGCCACCGTCCTCCAGTGCCCCCTTCTCACGCTGGCGGCAAGGGCCCCTGGCGGCTCCTCTGAGCCTGCCCCGTCATGTCCCTAGGAGAGAAGAAAGATCTCGGGGAACAAAAACCTTCCCGACGAACAAGGAAGCTCTAAGTGCCGGCACCTCTCCTGCTAGTCAGGGTTAGCACAAATCAACTCTTTGTCGTAACAACAGCCTCTTCAGGAATATGAGCAACTGGCAGAGGCTTTTAAGAGTGTAAAAAATAAACATGAACTAAAACTGCCCTGGCTTCTTTCACCAGCTTAGGGCCGGCGGCATTTGGGTCTATCAAGTGGGGAAAAGCCACTGAGAAGCCCCTGGGGCTGTCACAACCCACCCTGCCCTGCCGTGGGCCGACTGGAAACGTCTCAGAGCTGGGAAGCACATCGGTCTAGCGGGCCCCGCAGTCTAGATGAAAATCACAGATTTGGCTAAATCTCGTGACATTATGAAAACAATGTTAAAGAGACAAAATGTACTATTTCTGGGGCCACGACATAATTACTTCTAGAGGGGATAATTTTAAATCTCCAAACTTTCTTTAAACAAAGAAGAAAACCATGCTCAACAATTTCAATTTTTCCTTGCACGTTAGACTGGAGGTTGAACCAGGCTTAATGCAGACAGATACCGGGAATGAGGCAGCCCGTAAAAATGCCAGTTTGTAGACACTGACTGGAAAAGATCATCACTTACACCAGAAAACTGCATCCTGGAAGGGCAATTCTGTCCTGGCACTAAGTCGCACAGTAAGACCAGTACCCACCGGAGAAACGGAGTCGGAGGTGATGGCGCCAGCCTGTAGAAGTAGCGCGCTCTGCAGCTGCTGTTATGTCACTTGGGCATGGAAGGAGCCATGAGGGTGAGAACCACCGTCATGACAGCTGTCCTCCTGGCCTCTTCTGCAGCTCTCACTGGCACTCTTTACAAGGAGAAGCTCCCAGATACAATGAAATTATTACACAGTTTGTTCTGCAGATCATTTTGCATTTTAATAAAAAAGGATTTGTCAGGAAATAGTCATTTACAAACCTTGGTGTGTTTTTGCCTGGATCTGGAATAAGAATGTCTTAAGAAGAGGTTTGTAAGGTCTTCATAACAAAGTTGTTATTTACAAAAAAACAAAGACATTAACAGGTTGTCCATGTATTTAAAATTTTTGAACCAAAATATGCTACCTGTTTGTTGACTGCAGGGAATCCCTGCCAAGGTAACTTGACAATGTCGGCATAGTTCTGTGAACAGAAAAAGAAGCCTCGATGGTTCTAATGATCCGAAAGTGGGTTTTCATCAGGAAGTACAATCGGAGTGTGAGTGCATTCCAGTGAAAACTTCAGCCCTCATTCAGTTGCATATAAAAGCCCTCAAAGAACACACAGTACAGCAATGTTTTGTAAAAAGGCAACGATACAATTTGTACAGACCCTAACATTCTAACTCTGTAGATGGTCACTTTGCTTCCTCTGCCTGCTCTTCCCCAGCACTCCTTACTGCTTCAGACAAGCAGCATCGCCAGCGCCCGGGGCACAAAAGCAGGGGTACTTCGGTCACCTGTGCCAGGGATGTAAAGCTGTCCCGGGGGCGGGAGCGGCAGCTGAGAAAACCAAAACTGTGAATCCACAGGGTCAGAGTCACCAGCCTGACCCACGCTGGTCTGAATTTATCGGTTAGTAAGGTCCAACAGAACAGTTGCAACCCATGGTGGACCAAAGGGTATACTATCAAATCATAGAACTCTTGCCCGAAGACAAGACCGTGAGTAGTCAGCTGGCATGTCTTACGTAAAGTGACGCAAAATATTTTAGAAAAATCTCCATAATGTCAAGTTCTTTTGAACTCAAAATTTTGCCCCCAAAAGATTTTCATTGAATAAATGAGAATTGGCTCTATTTCTTCTACTTCTGTGTAGTCTGAGTAAAAATACTAATTTCTAGATTTCAGTGGGGAACTACAATTATTAGGACCCATGGATATTGCTGCATTTCAAATACGGTACAATAATTACAAAATATAGACCATCTCTTTACAAATACAAAGTATAGTATATTACAAGTCATGTACAGTAAACCTATAATTTTTAAACAAACTAGCGTATCTAAGTTTACCTGGTTGCGAGTGCATTATTATTCCAGTTTACCCTTCGTTGCCCTTCGCCTGACAGTCAGAAGCCGACCATCTGAGTGACGCTGTCTGATGTAAACTGGCGTTGCGGAACAGAAAGCCTCATCCGCAGGGCCCTACTCCCCTCCCAGGGTGACGGCTGGTAGGTAGGTTCTGACTTAACACACTGCACTTCAGAACAGCTAAACAGGAACCAGGAAGCAGTGTACTGGGGGAAGGGGTTAAAAGTGGATATGCTGGGCCCAGTGATGTCTGATATGCTAGACTAGACCGACGGCTGAGGTAATGACACAGGTGTGGTGATCGTCATCACCTTTAACCTTCCCACCGCACCTGCAGGCAGGTGGGCATGGGGCAGTGCCCCCGGCACACGCTGGGCAAGCAGGCAGGGCTTGCCCCGCTTCCTTGCTGGTCCTCTCCAAGAGGGCTGGGCTGCTGTCTCCCGCGGCCGGGCCGAGCTCAAGGCGCGCGGCTGCTCCTTACCAGGTTTATGGCTTCCTGGAGGCGTGACATCACCTGTACAGAGTCTAATTGCATGTGGACTCCACACTAGTGCCTAAACTTTCCTAACTACGAGGCACTTGTTCCCTGGCCCTCTGCCCCCGCCCCAGGGCTACAGAGTGGTGATGCATATCATTTCATCCGCCAGGTCCTCCTCCTCCCTCCCAGGGTCTGGCTCTTCGTCACTGTAGCCAGGCCCGAAGTCCTGCAGCTCATAGTCCTGCCGGTGTGAGAGGGGGCCCAGGTCCCCGTTGGCCCTGCCACGCATGTTCCCATTCAGCAGGTTGCTGGCTGCGCTCTCCATCTCATCTATGGTGAGGTCACAGGCGTCGGCGATTTCATATTTTGTCGCTGACACAAATTTGGGGTCCCTTGCGTACCGGCCCAAGCCTTCAGATATCAGGACCTGCACGAGAAAGATCAACGAGCGCATTATGTGGCTTGGGTGAGGGGAGGGATAGACACCCCTTCAAGCACTTACCGCACGGGACGCTTTTGAGACTCGGGCAGTCACGTTTTCTAGCCTCTTCACATGCAGTGAATAAATGAACTAACTCGGGCATGGAAAACGTGGAGCCGCAAGAACTATGTGGTCCGATAAGACCGAAACCCACTGGGGAAAACAGTGTAAATGGGACCACACAATGCTGGCACAGCTAATTTTGAGACGGGGCAGTGCTGGCCAGTTTGTCTTCACGCCTCGGGTGTCACCCACACCGCTGAGAAGCGGGCAGTGGCAGGGTCACAGGCCCCGCGTGCCGGAGCCCGCTGCTGCTGCTGCGTGGGCGCCCCACAGCGCTACGGCTGCTGTGCCTAAGCCGCCCTCCCGGGTCGCACTCACGGCCTCCACCAAGCTGTCTGCGCTCCTCTGCTTGTCGCTGGTTTTGTTCCGGAAGCTGCTGGGGACAGTCAGGCTGGCTGGTGTGAAAGTCCGGTAGGAAATGCCAGGCTCATCCGTGTACCACGAGCTGCGGTGCAGGGATGGCAGGCTGCCATTGACCTGGTCCAGGGCCGCGGGCCGCTCCACCTGGATCAGGGGTGTGTAGCACGGCGTCCAGTCCCGGTACGGAGGGGTGGCTGGAGGGGTGGCCCAAGACCGGGTGGAGTGGCCTGGCGAGTACTTCTGGGCCTTACTTGAATCCAGGCCTGCAACCGCCATGATCTGAGGAAGGAGGGAGGAAGTGGGGGACCAGAGGTCCAGGCTTCAGGCTTCCTTCAAGCAGACCAAGTAAGAGTTGCTGATTTACAAGGACAGCCTCGGACACGAGCCGGTGAGTAAATTAAATAACTGGACGCAACCAGTTGGCTTTCTACCACATTGCCCTCCTGCCCCCAATCCATAAGGCAT
This sequence comes from Galemys pyrenaicus, assembly GCA_019455555.1. NCBI lineage: Eukaryota > Metazoa > Chordata > Mammalia > Eulipotyphla > Talpidae > Galemys > Galemys pyrenaicus. The sequence goes on from JAGFMF010011397.1 coordinate 11,465,056, forward strand.
TGCCAAGTAGGCGTCAGCTACAAATCCTGAAATGAAGACCACTGGTGTTGGAACATCCCACCGGTTCACCCCGGGTTTAAATAAGGAAGTGAACTGAGGGCAAGCCAGTGAGCGCACCAGCAGGGAGACACACCGGGTCTCTTTATCCTGGCGGGGAGCCTCACACCTCCTCAGTTTGCCCTGAAGCACGAGGAAAGCCCCTCTGCTCCACTGCAACGGCACCACAGCAAACCCCCCCGGCACCCCACGCTGCAGAGGGGCACCCTGAGGCCCAGTGTGGGAACACACGGGACTGACCAGCGTAGGACCCTGGTCAAACTGCTCTAAGACCACTGAGAGGCAGGCAGACAGACGTGGACAGAGGTGAGCCTCATCAGAGCAGGTCGGGAAGGGTAAGGGCACTGCCATACACGAGTCTCTGCTGACCTCCATGTCTGCTTGCCACAATGAAGCAAAATAGACACAAAATGAACAAAAACTGAAGGCGGAGACATGAAAAGGTGCCTGAGAGAGCTGAGGTGGCAGCTCGCAATCTTGCACTTAGGACCCTGGAGGCAAGAAACCCGCTGGAGAAGCCAGCTCTGCAGACTGACAACCGGTGCTCGCACACATTGTCATTCTCTCCTGCTCCTCCCTCCCCCTCCCCACGACACACGCCTAAGCGGACAGCATCTCGGGTGCTCTTCCAGAAAGGAAGAAGCCCGTCCTCCTGTGTGCGAGGCACAGCCTAGACGAGCGGGCTCGGGCCTGTGCTCACTGAGGTCAGGCCTGCTCCCTGGACCACAGAGCCCCTGCAGGCGGAGGTGGCTGGGCCCCTGGCGACTAGAGTAGGCTCAGAGGTGTTTTAATGAAGGACCAACTCTCAGAGCAAGTCAAGCGGCCATTCAGGATCCGCCACGCTGTCACCAGCAGGCTCTGTCTTGGGTTCAGAGGAGAGATGTGGGGGAGAGAGGGCTGTGGGCAGCTAGGCCAAGAGCTGGCAGCCTGGGGCTCAAAGGTCAGCTCGGCCACTCCCTGCCCACTCTGATGTCTGCTCACGAATAGGACGGGGATGGTGATCTTATCTACTGGGTGGGTTAGAGGACGGAAGCCGGGTGTATGTGAAGATTCGCTCCTCCCCTCGCTGGGCTGGCAGCCAAGGACGAGAGGGCTTCTTCCCTAGGGTGGGCCCCACGCAGGGTGGCCAGCAGGCTGTGGGCCAAGGCCGGGGCTGGCTCACCTGTTGCTGCATCAGGTGCAGAGGCAGGGCTGTGCGGTGGGGGAAGGCCGGGGACGGGGGCACCTCCTCCTGGCTGCTCTGCCGGCGCAGGCACTCAAAGTTGAAGGAGGATCTCCGGTGGGCTGAGGAGTCAAAGCACGTGGCTCGCTCGTGAAGCTCTCAGGACGCCAGGCCCGGGTGCCCACTGCGCGTTCAGCGGGGACATGCTCCGTGACCCATCCCAGGAAGACAGTGAGGTAGCAAGGGCGCAGAACTTCGAAAGGGAAGGATGAAGGAAGGGGCCCAAATAAAGCATGCTTTAAAAAGTTCAAGTTGATTTCTTTTAAGTGCTGTGGCTGCTCTCAGGAGGAGGAGCTAAACGTGGCCAGAGTGACGTGTCCTGACTTGAAGCACCTGGCTCTACGTGCTGTGGGGTCAAGGACGCATCATTCTAGAATCCCACAGATGCTGGCTGACTGCTCCACTCTTGCCTCCCAGACCTCCGAAGTCTCTAGTGGACACACCATCGCACTGGTGCTTGACACCTCTGTTTCAAAGAGAGTGACTTCTCCTTGCCCTGTCAGCTTAACCAGGTAATAAGCTAAGTCCCTTGCTGGAAAGACCCCTAGCTTCTCTAACACTGAAGACGAACAAACAAAACACCTGTAACTTTGAAGCCCACAGTTGTCCTGCTTATAGTCTCCAGGAACAGAGATTTATACCCAGGTTGAGTGACAGGAAATCCAGAAACTGTGACTTCAAAAGGCGCCGGACCCAGGAGAATAGGCCGACGTCTGGGTCTGCAAGCAGAGACCAGAGGCCGCCTCCTGGGTTCTAGTAGCACCAGGCTCACGAAGGCCAGGCCCAGCCCTTGATCAACAGCTGCCTGGTAGGGCGAGGCCAGACAGGATCCAGCCCTGGTTGGGCCCAGAGTGCACCATGGGGACACTGGGGCCTCCCCACTGACTTGCCTTCGTGGGAAACAGACTGCTGCATGAGGCACCATCCGCCTGCACACCCCACGCAGAAGCGACTCTAACAGCACTCTCAGGAGGACAAGCCGCTCTGGGACCCAAGACCAGATGGTGGGGCCAGAGACGAAGCCAGGGACAGAAAAAAAAAAAAAAAACACCACCCCTCCCACAGGGCCCTTTAGTGCTGAAGTGGGCCCGCACACACACACACACACACACACACGCTCTGCATAATTGTCTCTGAGGAAGGAAGTCACTCCACGGAGCTCAGAATACAGCTGAGAAGAGAGGCTGAGGAATCCATGTCCTCTCTGTCCACGTCTGAACCGATGAGCAGCAAAACAGATAAAACAAATTTTCTTTACTTGCCCTTACAAACTAAGAGGCCACTTCTTACTTGCCACCAGCGTCCTCACTTCCCATGGGCATTACTGCAGCTGCCAAAGGGCAGTGCCCGGCAGCGGCTCGCACTCTGCCTCGTCTGCCGAGTGCCATCCAGTGTTTATGGAGACCAGAACTGCTGTTTGGCAGCACGAATCCGAGGCTGAGCAATTAAATATTAACCATGGAAACGGGTCTGATGCCACACCCCATCAGCACCGACAGCTGGGGTGAGGCAGAGGGCCCGGGGCCACCCGGCCACACTCTGCCGTGCATGATGAGGCTGACTCAGGGCCAGCGTCTCAGCTGCTCCTGGCTACTGATCAACTCCTGCTAAAAACTGTGCTTCCTCAGAAGTGCCAGAAATGGCCATTCTGTTAACCATGATCGCAATGCCCTATGTCCAAAGTCAACTCAGCCAGGGCCACTGCCGTATTTCTTTCCCTGACATGAGCTCCTTATGAAGGTGACCCAGCTCTCCAGGGAGCAGCCAGCGACAGTACTTTTACAATACTGTGCAATTCTGGGACCACAGAGTTGAGAAGAGCTGGAGTGGGCTGAGCTCTGCTACGTGGTACACATGCTGGGGAGGAGAGGAGAGCTGGGGTATCTCCGACCAGGGGGCTGGACTTGCAGACTGAGGTCTCTGACATGCAGGACCACGCCAGTCTCAGTCCCCAGGACAGAACTCAAGGAGGCACCGCTCTCTGGGGAGCATCACCAAAAATGAAAAAACCTGGCCTCACATGTTGGGGTGGGAGGTAGAAGGCGTCTCCTCGGAGATCTCCGAGAATCGTAACAAACGGGTGAGTCGTCGTCATCCTCCAGGAAGCCTTGGGGGTGGTGGTAGCCCCGGGGCCGCTCAAAGTCCAAGGTGCTGCCTGGGTATCGGTTGTAGTAGCCATAGTTTCGCCTGGTGGTCCGGAAGCCGAGAGAGAAAGAGCATGGGCGGTCCAAGTTAACAAGCCTGTCCTTGAGCTCTAACAGACCCGTGTCTACGGTCCTCTCCCCACCTCCCCTGGGCCAGCAGGACCAACTGAGAACAAGACAGTCTTCAGCTTTATGGGAAAGTCTAGAAGGAGAGCAAGGCCATGACAGGAAGATTCGGGATGGCTAGGCCATGATGAGAGAGGCTGGGCAGCCTCAGGCCCAGGTGAGATGTGGGAGGCAACTTCTCACTTCTCTTGAGAACCCTCCCCGAGTGCCTGCCCTTAGCCCGGTGCTGGGCTGGGAAGAGGCACGAGGCGTGGTCTCCACCTTCAAAGAGCTTCAAAGTACCAGATACACAGAGGGCAGTGCTGAAGGCAGGCACTCAGGGAAGGTGTGGACTAGGGGATGGCATTTTAATTCTAGTCAGGGAAATGAGGAACAAGACTCTGGAGAGCAGGCCCTTGGAGAGAGAGTGGAGCTAGGTCAGTGGCGATGGGGCCAGGACACAGTGTGAGCAAAGGCCCTGACAAAGGAAACTCAGATTCCATTTGGGTCAGAATCAGTGGTCCCAGAAGTCGGGCCTTGAGAGAGGCTGATGGAAGAACTGCTGGGGCAGGGCAGGGGGCCAGGGCAGGGCTAGCCTGGCAATGGGAGACCCACATTCACTAACAGCTCAGACGTCAGACGTGACTTCTCGCACGTAGTGAAGGATTGCTTCCACTTCAATTGGCCTCCCGGGCCAAGGTGAGATGCAGTTTACAGAGGAGAGTGTGGCGGGCGACGCTGGCCCCCGTGTGGCCTGCCGTGTGTCCTAACGCAAAGTGCCCATCTTAACCTCAAAATTCCTTCTTTAGGACCAAAGCCTGGAGAGGCGCCTGTGCTGGGCAATGCCACTCCGGTTTCTTATCTCCTTGTCTGCAGGACGGACCCGAGATGGGGACAGGAAGTGGGCACTGCTCACTAAGGCTCCACCTAGCTATGGGGCGGCCGAGCCGCTGTGCAGACAGAGCCCCAGGTCAGTGGGCTCAGCATCCACTAAATTCAGACGGGTCTCTCAGGAGGCAGGCGATTGACGGAAAGGGGCAAAACTGCCACAAGGCAGGCCCTGCTCATGTTTCTGGAGTCTTTACTAGAAGGTCTCACAGGCTCTTGGTAGAAATAACTCAAGAGAGCTGAAGAAAGAGGCTTCACTCTGCCTCTTTCTGGCCCTTTCTCTCCTCCTGGGCCTGGAGTTCACACTCCTGTTTTGCTGTCCACGTGCGACCTGAGGAAGCAGCAAGGCGTCCCCACGTCAGCCTGCGCCACCAGGTTCCTCACCTGCTCCCAGTGGGTGAGCTGTCATCCTCGTAGCCCTCCTCACTGCTGAAATATTCCTGCTCCCCCAAGCAGTGGGGGTCCCTGAAGTAGCCGTGTATCTCCGGGTCTTCCCGGCAAATAGTTGGGAACTGCTCATCTCCTGAGTCGGACCTGTGGTCAGGAGAGAGGCTCTGAGTGCCGGGCAGGGGACAGACGGTCCTGCAGCCTCAGCCTATGGCTGGCAGTCCTGCCCACGGTGCTCTGCTTCTGCCCGAGAGTGAGTGGAGTAATTAAAGCCTCTGGAAATGATGCTGTGTGCGTGTGGGTGGGTGGGGGAGTACATGAGCTGGGGGCTTCAGTACCCTGGACAGTGCCATGCCACTGTGCCCTGAGGTCTTGGTGCTAAAGGAGTAGATGCAATCTGGGGACCAGAGCAAGAAAATGGGCCTAGAGACCTGCAATGAGGGGAGGAAGAGAGCCTGGGCCCCAGGCCATCTCCTCCGGTCCCCACTCTTTCCTATCCTGGGCCAGCATGAATTCAGAGCCTGACACCAAGAAGGTCCTTTACCACCAATTACTACTGCATCTGACCCAGCCAGGGTGATGGAGATTTGTATATACTGTCCTAAGCGACACCCTCATGTCCACCGTTTTCTAAGCCACCCCACTCCAGGACTGTCATAACATCTCCCGGGGTCCCAGGCCTGACCTCACTTCTTGGGAAAACCAGCCAAGCTCTGTGATGTCATCTGTCTCCAAAGGGGGGGCCTTTGCTTTCTCTAATTTCTTCAATTCTCTCCCACCATCTTTAGGCTCAAGTTACTACCAGTTTCATCTGATATAACTAAGTGCATGGCAGACTCTCCCAGCGCTGCCATGATCCCTGCAGGGGCTAGCCCAGGGCTGCCTGGTGTAGGACTAGAGGATGGTAATGGAGTCTTTGCAGCTTTGGACCCAAAAACTCCTTTGCTTGGAAAGAAGCAACTACCCTAAGTGCTGAGTTCAAAGCTCTAAGCACCGTTCCCCTCACTGGCTCAAAGGAGTTTCTCTTATTTGTAGTCAGAGAGGCCAGGTGGTCACACAACACAGGTTTTAACACAGAAACATGGGTGCGAGCACATACCTAATGTAAGTTTCATAATAGCGAGTTCTATCCAGGAAAGGCATAAGATGGGAGGGAGGGAGAAGATCAAAGTTAAATACTTCCAACAAAATTTGAAACACAGATGTCAGCTTACTTCCTAGAGTGGGCCTGGCAAACTATGGGTCACCGTCCAACACAGACGGCCCCCTGCTTTTGAATGGCCCACAAGCTATTATTTTTACAGAATGGAAAAAAAATCCAAAGAAGAAAAACATGTCATCACATGAATATAAGAAGTTCACATTTTCAGTGTCAACGAATGAAGGTTAGCTAGGTCCTTCGCGGTAAGAAAAAGCTTGCCTGTCCCTGTCCCAAATATGTCGGCATAACTGGAGAGGGTCGAGCCTGCAGTGCTGCCATTCTAAGGAGCGCTCCGCAGAGCAGGACACAGGAGGCAGCTGGCCCCAGTCCCTTGGTGCCTTGCGTGGTCAGCGCCCGAGAGGCACTGACCTTGGATGTCCCCAGGTTCTAAAGCAGGTGCTCACAGGGGCACTCCCACATGTGCCAGAGCATCAGGTGGAACCACCACCTTGGGCTGACATGTTAGTACCGAGGGCAAACACATTTTAAAGGTTACCTTCTAATACTGGACCTTCTTTGAGGTTCACGGTCATGCTTGTGGGAGGAATGATGCCCATTTGCAGACACATGCTCAAGGTTCCCAATGCTGGGCCGCTTTCCAGGGGCAGCTTTGGACATATTGGCATTATTGAGATTGGCATTTGTTGAGCTGGGAACTTGCTTTCCTATGGAATTATGGTTATGATGGTTATGACACACCGAATTTCCTGCTGGAGGAAACAGCGGTTTCTCAATATCACTTGCAGGTGGAATTGAAGGCCTTTGGACATGCAGGGGACGGTGGGTGGTATTGGTCTGCTGAAGGGAATCTCTCCTATCACTATTAACATGATTGACATGGTTTCCAAGCAGGGCACCATTTCTCTGCAAAATAATGGGAGACAACACCAGGTAATTTAACAAGTATTTGATGCACGCTAGCTATGTTAGGTAATTCTTTCTACATGAAACACAAATTCTAGGTAAGCGCCATAGGATCCCTGCAAAACAATCTGAGTGTCTCAGTGATTGGGGTGAATGTGGCTGTGTGGCAGCTGGTCCCCCTTGAAATGAGGAAGTTACCCGATTCCTGAGCTGGGGAGCTAGCTCTTGGCTGTCCCTCTTATGGGCTCTTCAAGTCGCTCCAAGTTGCGGGGACATACCCAGCAGGCTGGCTGGCAGCCCCAGCGGTTGAGGTTGGGCAGTAGGCATGCTCTCTGGGCCGGGGGGCTAGGAGGCTGAGGGTTGGCTGGAGATCAAACAGCTGCCCAGGGAAGAAGGGGGTAGTGTGGACAGACTGCTGCTAGGAGGACCCAAGACGCTCATCCGTGCCAGGCAGTGGCTGTGGTCGAGCTCCTCTGAAGCTGTCAGTGTGGGGTCTAGGAGCCAGCTAAGGGAAGGAGCAGGCCTGGAAAAAGGTGCTGGTGAATGGGGGGGGTGGGGAGGTCCTGCTGTGGGAGGTTATGCCTGCAAGCCCCTCTAGGCCCTGGAGCTGCTTCATATTCTCCAACTCTTGTGGAGTGACTGTGTGACTTGGAGGCCTGCCCCACTACTTCCAAGCGGCCAGTGTGTAGCTAGTCGTAGAATAATTACTTTGAACACATCTTCGTCGTCTTCTCGTTTTGTGTCCTCAGGCTCGTCATCTTGCAAATCACATGATATAGCCCGCCGGATTTCTGGCCCAATGTCATGCAGTGTCCTTAATCCCGCCTAGATCAATGAAGATGGCAAAACAGGTTAGACAACACGGGTGCCTTGGGCCCGGCTGGGTCCTGGCTTTGCTCCCACCTGATTCAGCTGTGGGAGGGGACGTTTCCCCAAAGGGCAACCCAGGGAACTGACCACTTGTTTGAAGGGCATCGTCCCATAGTCTCAGGGCTGTTGGGTGTGGCCAGGAATTCAGGGGGGTCCTAAGAGGAAACACTGGAGGCACATAACCCACAAGCATTAACATTCCCATTTGCAGGGAACAGTGCGTGGCGACTGGGTCTGTCACGACCAAGCTCATACCCCCATGTCCAAGTGACAGCTGACAGGAGGACAGCCTATTATAGCATGTCATCTCCCGGAGCCTGGGAGCACATCCAGCTGCCCCCCAGGGAAGGAGGTGGGGACTCGTTGGCTGGGTCCAGGACAAGGTGGCTATCGGTGCAGGTGCCAGAGGGAAAGAAGACCACGTAGCCATCAGGCCACTGGTTCTGCTAAAAAGCCATGGGAACGAGGGAGTGACACAACACACTGCAGCCACCAGCACACTCAGGACGTGATGGGGCAGGTGGACACACACACAGACCTGGGCTGCTGTGCAGGGCTCACCCTCGTGGCCATCATGCTGCCCCAGCCTGAGAACTCAGCAATGCCAAGTCCTCCTGCAGACCAGCCACACTGAAAGGGGCTCGCCAGCCTCTGGAGGCGGTGCCAGGCCCAGCAGGTGACCAGGCCCCTCATAAACATTCTGCTACTCCCCAAAGCCCTCACAGCTGACCTCTCTCATCCGGGGCCCCCGGTGTCCCTCGGACAGCCGGTGAGAAGCCCTTCTGCTGTTCCCTGACTTGATCAGGGGAACTATACACAGGGAAGATAAAGTCAGTCATTGTGAGATGATTTTTTGGATCACTATTTTGAAGAATAACAGCATGCTGGCTTAAACATTCACAGGGACAGTACAGTTATCCTCTTCTACAAAACAACTCGCATCGAAAGAGGCATCTCCTCTCTGGCCCCAGCCACCTGCCCTATGCTGGACAGCACCCACTCATTTGCGGGCAGTCAGTTTGCAACCTCTACCCTGGAGAGCGAGCACCTGAGCGGCTGGCTGTCAGGCCACACGGAGCTAACATCCAACCTCAGGGAGCTCTGCAGGGGCGCACGGGCCCTCTCCTCTCTCCACAGGCCCGGCTGCAGGCGCGCACAGGACGCAGACACCGGACGACGGCACACGCCCAGCAGTGGTGCAGGGCGGGAAGGGGTGGTGGGGCTCCTGTGCCTGGGGTGCCCAGAACTGTCTTCAGCAGAGGCTGAGCTCTCCAAGAGGCCCTCAGAACACCGCCTCTGAGTGAGGGGGCGTCTGGCTTGAACCATTCTCTGACCAGAGGAGCAGCAGGTCTTCTCATGTCATGAACGGTGAGGGGGACAGAGCTGCCTGGAGTCAGAGCTCAAGGTTTCTGGAGGGGTGAGTCCCATGTCCAGGCCAAACCCAGAGCAGGTGGCTGGGGGTGGGGCTGCTTCCTGCTTTCTTGTCCCTCTAGCCACAGGCACAAGCACACAGGTATGTACATGCTCCCACACACACACAACAACACACACACTCTTTCCCTCTCTCCAGATCCCCAAGACCCAAACATCAGAACCTGAGGGATCCTTCAGCTCAGAGGTGGATCCGTGTTCCATTCTCATGGGAACAGCAAGGAGACAAGTCTAACGTCAAGGAGTAAAAGTGCTGGAAGAGAGGGTCGTGTGAACTGCGGTTCATTCACGCAGCGTTTTCTCGGGCACAATTATCAAGGGGAAAGAAGCTAAGCCAGGGCTTCACGGTCTGCCTTTAGATCACCAGGGAGAGAGCTGCTACATAGCTGAGGCTCCCAAACAAGGCAAAGACCAGGCCCTGAGGCCTGCTGCCACTCCCACAAAATAAACATCAGCGGTGACAATGCGCCAAGCCGGCAACCCCTCTTCCCCTCTGTACATCAATCCCTGTGGCCGGCAGCCCGGGCCAGGAGCAATCCCGAGGTGAGAGAACAACAGCGGGTCCTGCTTATTGTCATTCAACTGATTAGACTAGGTCTGATGAAAAGAAATAGAAAACTATTTATTTGGATAATTTTTAACATCATCCTCTGTTGATGGGTTAACATTTCACTGAAATACACATATAACATAATTGTATAATAAAAACAAAAACTGTCTCCAGCATGTCTTCTGTGGTACACAAGATTAGGGTAATGCAGCGAACAGACACAGGACAGAGAACTTGTTTGCAACATAAATCATGGAGAAGGCTGAAAGGTGGCCCCGATGCCATTTCCGAAGACAAATAATGACAACGTATTTATTGAAGAGACATCAAAGGAGGAGAGAGTGGCGTCACTCTTCCCAGACACAAACGCAGACATTTAGAAATCATGACTATATTTTGCTTGCTCCACGCAGGAAAAAAACACACCTTCTAAGAGTCAGCAACTGACTTCACTCTCACGTGGGGTGGGGGAGGGAAGGAAGGGCTGGAGGACTGCAGGGGGTAGGGGCGTCTGCCAGGTTTGGGAATGAGGGAAACAGTTGTTTCCAAACATAAACTGAAATGAGGCGTAAGCACAGCACCCTGAATTTATTACATATCACAAAACATGATAATGAAAATTTTCTAGCACACATATCAGGCTAAAAGGGAGCTTAGGCTGCTCCAACAATCCCATAGGCACAAGTTCCAATTCCCCGGAGCGCAGAAAACTCTCCTAAACCCTTGACAAAGTTACTTTCTCCATGGCCCTAAAAAAAGAACATTTTCTTCTTGAATAAACACTTTACAATCATAAAATCATCTATCCTTTCATATTTCGTATCTGTGTCTACCTCCATCAGCAAAATACTATTTTACTTTGAATTGTGGTCATTAGCACTTAAACCAACACAATTAAAGCCATATAAAGTCTTTCTATTAACATCACAGTTGAATTAGGGTTTTGCATAAACACAGAATTGCTATAAAATATAAACATTATTAAGATGTCCAATTATATAAAATATTAAACGGAATCAAGCCTATTTTCTGGGTGATTTTTAAATGCTAGATGTTATCATAAATACTTAAAAAAAAAATACTGGCGCCTTGCCTGTAGACTGCTGCTTTAAATTTTAGACACCATTTAATTGGAATTATATAGATATTTATTCTACTGAATGATTAAGTCACCAAAACCAAACAACTATAAAATCTCTCTAAATAAAGCAATAGCATAAAATTGTATCTTAACATCAAATGTGAGCACTCAATTATCTTCCTCCTCTTGCCCTCCTACCTGGGTGCATGTGGAATGCGCCTAATGCCTGCCTCCCTGAGCTAGCTCCACAGCACACAAGTCACCTGCCAGCTCTCAGGACTACCCCCACACGCACAGATGCCCGGAAGCCCACCCCAAACCTACACTGTAACAGTGGAGATAAGAGAGGCAAGTCTCCAGTCGGGACCGGGCCAGGTCATTCATCTTCTGATGTAAGCGCCAGGCTTCCCAACTCCAGCCCCAGAGCCCTGGTCTGGCAGAGCTGCTCTCTCCTGCCTGGCCTTAGCTGCCAGGGCTGGTCGCAGAGCAGTCTCGTCAAGGGCAAGTTCTGGTTAACCCTTTAGAGGACTCAGCCGCAATCCAATCAGTGGGGATAATTTTAGAGCAGCTCCATTAGATGAACTGGAGATTAAATTCTTTCAGAATACACCTGCCCATCTACAAGCTGTCCCCACCTCCTCCACACACACACATGCATGCACACAGCACACACGGGCACACCCCTTACTTTGTCATTGTTTTCCTCCAGGGAAAATGTGATGGTGTGGCCTGTTGTCATTATGAACAGTCTAGCAAGATATAAAAAGGGATGGAATCATGAGCACGGCGCCCATTGAGTCATCCACAGCGATTCCGACCCTCCCTGAAAAGTCAGCTGGAACGTTACCCTGCTAAGTTACTCTGGGGGTGCACTTAGTCGTACACACGGAGTGTGTTACCATCACTTTGAAAAGAGAAAAGCAACTTTAAAAGCATTACCTAATGTGATCTATGACATTTCCCTGCAGATGAGCCGACAGCTCTCTGTTTTAATTCTACTTTGATTCTTGAAATACCAGAATCAGAGAAATTCCTTATACCTGGCAGAATGACTCATCGACTTTATCCCACCAGCTCCTGGGAAGGAGGGCAGGCGGGTTTCTCTTGCTCCCATTTGGTTAAGTGTCGTTCCCAGGCCAGTGCAGACCCAACCAGGGTTGAGCCCCAGGCCAGGGTTCACGGGACACTGGGCCCCACCTCCAGACACTGCTGTCAGGTCTACAGAAAAGTGCTGGGCTCGGGTCTCACTTATGACTGTGACCCACCTGACTGTCATTGCCACTCAAGGTCTATCTTCTTTCAACTAGCCCAGGGGAGTTCTAATATCAGTAAGTCAACATGAAAACGACAGTGTTTCACAAAGGGCCATGAAAACTGATTCTAAGTCCAGTATACTCCTGTCTCAGTGGAGGTCTTTAAAACACTGTCCATCTCACGGCCAGACGCAGCCCGTTCCTCCCCGTCGGCACAGGCCCTGACACGCAGCTGTGTGGGGTGCGACTCTCAGTCTGAACTTAGCCTTCAAGTCTGGGTGGGTAGGTGGGGGTTGGGGTGGGACCTGGGAGGGAGAGAAGGCCAGAGACATTGCTGCAAAGATGGAGGCTCTTCCACCAGGGAGATTATAAAAGTCTCCTCACCCTTTTCCTTTAAGGGACAGTTGAGATCATTCCCCTAAGATCAGAAGTTCTCCAAATATGGTCCGGGGCCTGAGGCTCCAGAGTCATCTGGGGGAGCCCTGAGGCTGGTGGACCTGCACTCTAACACCAGGGCAAGGTTTGTCTTTCTCTAGGGGAGATCTGAGGGTTATTTGATAGTGATGGTGCCATCTCTCTGCCATTTTTGTTTTTAAAAAATAAAATTTCTAAGTTCTAGTCTCTGATGTACTATTTATACCCAAGGCTCTCCATCATTTTCAAGAGTATAACAGGGTCCCGAGACCACAGTGCTTGAGAACTGCTGGAAACCTGCCCTCAGGTGGCATCTTCTCAGATGCTGGACTCTTCACCCAACCTGGGATTCCACGTGTCCACTGACCCTTTTCAAATTTGGGCAGGATGTCCCATCTGTGTCTTTCCTGTGTCTTCTCTGAACTAGCCTCTGGCACCTCTTACTGGGGTGCCTTCAAATGGCGTGCTCTCCACGAACCCCAGCAGTCACTGGGGTCTAAGCCACTCGTAGACTTCTTTTGGTCCAAGGGGAACAACTTGGACCCCAGAACCTGCCCAGTCTGGGAACCATTAATAAATTCCCTCCCACGGATAACTGATTGTGGCACATTTGGGTTCATGAGGGGGGCAAGATGGATTCTTGAAACAATGCATTGCCATAATTAAGGTCTCTTGCTGCTCTATCATATAATTTGCCTTAACTTCTTTTCAGTATTTCTGTCTTCTCAGACTTTTGAAAGTCATCAACACTGTCATAGAGGAGAAAGACGGCTCACGTTTCCGAAAGAGCACTGAATCCAGGGCCCAGGGGTACTGTGGAGTCATTGCATATTTAATAAGTCACATCATTTGTAAATTGTTGGAGAAGAGCCTGTCGCCCAGTCTCACATCCGCTCCCTGGGATGGGATGTGCACTGGCCTGCGTCACGTCATCCAGCCAGGAGCAGGGGACTTTAGCACCATGGGGTCTGGTGTTGGGTACCAAGTTTGCTGAGTGAGCCTGTGAAGAGTCTTACACAATCAGCTCACAACTTTTCTACATTTCAAGCGATACCCTTCTGCTAAGAAGAAAAAGAACAGAAGCAGCTCTGCCGTGACTGTAAACCAGGTTTCAGAGAAGACTTGCTTCCCTTCTGAGCAGCCAGAGGTGCCCCCCCCCCGAGTTTCTGGCTATCTTTCATGGGCTGGCCCTGGCCAGTGTCAATACTCAGAGACATGGCGAGGCCCACGTGGGGCAAACATCCTGTTTCCTTTAACCCACTCCCTTGGTCCCATGCACAAAGTTATCCCTTTCCAGTTTTTACTGATTTGATTTGGAGAGAGGCATGTGGAGCCCGAGCCATGTAAGATGCTTGGGGCTACTGCCTCGTGGCTTTGCCTGCAGAGACTTAGATTTAGGAGACAATTGGTCACATCTGCCCGCTGAGATGGGGGTGACACAGACAGTCCTTCGGTGTTTCATAAGGTTGACACCAGGGTGGGTCAGAGACGGAAGGATTTTGTGTCTGACGGGTGACTAGCTTCTCACTTGCCCCCAAGAGCTGCTTCCTTTGGAGGGATGACACATAAACACTTACTGGCGGGTACATCCCAGGGACAGCGCAGTCCGAGCAGATGTGGGCATTCACGCCTGCTGTGCCAGGCATTAGCCCTTACGTTGCTGGAGCACAGAGGAGACTGGAGAAGAGCTGAGAGGTTGGCAGGGGGTGAAGAGACTCAAGGAGTGGGGCCACAGCCCTTACTAGCCGGTGCAGACGTCCTTCGACAGCTTTGCTAGGGGTCCGGCCACACCTAAATGTGCTGGCTGCCTTGCAACCCCACCCTGGTGCTGGGTAAAGAAATCAAACTTGCTCTCAGGCCCTAAGGACTCTGCTGTCAGAACCCATAAAACACACAGTGCGCTCCTGGATGTGCAGCAGTCTGTGCCTGTGGGAACAGAATCCCAGGCTGGCTCATTTCCATGGGAACACCAGGGAGTTCACTGAAGTCCAAGAAGTCTGGACTACCGGGCACAGTGAGCCACTGGAGCCAAAGGGCAAAGGTCAGGGTACAACAGACATCCCTGGAACAGACCTCGAGGCTGGGAGGGACCCTGTCAGTCCTGCCTAGACGCACCTGCTGGGCCAGCACGAACACTGCACTTCCCAGTGGGGACGCTGCCACCCCTCCCACCCCGCTTCTCTGTCACCACCCTCCCCCCTCTCCAGCACTCCTCCCATTCTAAAGACTCCTGGATGAGCATCCACTCCAGCCAGGAGCAGAATTCCTACATTCTGTAGACTCTCCACTTCCTCTCGCCACTTCCTTTCCCAAGCCCCCCACCCTGCACATGCACGCACGCACGCGCGCGCGCGCGCACACACACACAGAGCCTCCAGTCTGCACAGACCAGGCAGGCAGGACCCGGAACCCTTCTTTTCTCTAGACACTTCAGAACTTCAAGTTTTGCATTAAAGGTTACTTTTGAGTGTTGCTTCTAAAACCCAGATCGCCGTCTCTGTGTATCTTGGGCTCAGCATCGGGTATGCAAGCTCCACCACTGCTTGGAATTGGCTGAGGATTTCAGATGTGTCCCCCTCAGGAAGCAACTTCTTGGGCAAAAATCTATTCTTAAGATGTGAAAATACAACCTGTGAAGTTACCTCTGTTTACATCTTTATGCATTTCCGTATCTTAAAAAGGGGCGAATTCTCTTTCTCAACGGATAACTACAGTACAGAATAGAAAAGAGATCAAAGAGAAACAAGAATTTCTTAAAGTTCTGGTAGTAAACAGGCATATGATATTATTATTGTTGTTGTAGTCTTAATAATAAGCAATTATACGTTCAAAGTGCTTTACAATCACTTAGCTATTCCTCACAACAGCCCTGTGAGGTAGGTCGACATTATTACCCCCATTTTACAGATGGGGAAACTGAGGCACAGAGAGGTTAAGTGTCTTGCCCAAGGTCACACAGCAAACAAACGCTGGAGCCGGGACTAGAACCCAGGTTCCCTGACTCCCAGTGTCCTTGAAACTAGACCATACTGCTTCCAAAGAGGCATCCCCAGACTGGCTTTGAGCACAAATTAAAGACGGACAATGCTGGATGACGTTTGGGTGTGGTGGTATTTCCCGTGGACACGTTAAGATGGAACCTGAGGTGTTGCCTGGGTTGGTTTTGGCATGCAGGTGTGTGTGTTAGTTTAGATGGGTATGTCTGCACTTCCTGTCCTGCCCATTTCTCACTGAACTGGGTCACCGCAGAGTGCGGGAGCTGGATGGCCAGGAGGTCATGACGGACTGGCATGTAAAAGGAACTCTGTCAGCTCAGCGCCAAGGGGCCTGCCAGTCTTTAGGAGTTCGGGCAAACTGGGGATGCAGGGCTTTGGAACAGAGTCAGCTGCCCACCTTTGGCAGGTCTGCTTAATCTTTTTATTATTATTTTTTTCTCTCTCTCTTTTTTTTTTTTTTTACTGGCCAGCATCAGGAAGTTGTGTTCATTTCATTTCTCTGTGGGGCGGCTGCCCCCCTCCTTTGCTCTCTCTTAGTCTTTCCCTTTCTCTGAGTCTCTGCTTGGAAGGGAAAACTGTCAGCCTTGCATGTCCCCTTTCATGAAAAAGAGCCACCGTGAGCAGCATCCGAGACAGAGGCCACGGCTCTGCGGGTGAGCCGTGCCCCGCTTCCACCTTCTGGAGCACTGCTTTGCTTGGAAGGGGTCTCCCTGGGGCCTTGGGTTTGCTTTCTCCTGCATTTCTCCCGAAATGCTGTTTCAGTAGAAATAAGCCCACTTGAGACTTTTCCCTTTCAAGGCCTTAGCCACAAACGCCTTCCGACTAACGAGCTTGGTGCTGCAGCTCAGGCAGAAAATTCTAAAGCATCCGTTCAAGCATCTGAAACAAATGAATCAGCCAGTGAAATCTCATCTGTTAGCATCTGTTCTCCTCTTAGATTAAAAAAGAAAAAAGAAAAAAACCTTTTGATGGCTTTAGATGGAATCATGCTTTAAAAAAGGAAAAAAATCTTGCTACTTTTTAGACTAAGGTGACTAAATAACAGGGTCTCACACCCTAGAGCATCCCATTTTCCTGTCTCTTAGCACCAGGCCTCCCCAGAAGGCCATGGGGAGGCACATGAGGGACTGTGAGCGTCACAACCCTGGGACGCCACCCACCTTTCTCTTGAGCACCCTCTGTTGGCCTGGACACAGGCGCCAACTTGGTCACCCAACCTGACAACCTAATTCTTCAGAGCTGGAAGTAACGCTCTGCTCCTCAAGCCCAGCTTGCACATCATTAAAAAGACTATCACTCTGAGGTTTTTCTGAGCTGGCTCCCCCTGGGATGAGGGCCAGTCTCCTAGCATTTCACTAGAGTGTTTCTGGTATAAAGGACATCCTGGGCTGTGGGAAGAGAAATGAACAAAACCTTTCCCACATTGGAATCTTTTCTTATCGGTGAGAGACAGGACAGGTTCTGTCTGTATCTGGCAGTAAAGTCCTCCTCTGGAGGGCTGATGGGACACTCAACATGGTTCCTTTTTGCCGGGGAGGGGACTGGCTGAGAGCTGAGTTCCTTTATTTACGTGCTCCTCATGGGGACTTGCAGGCCACTGGGATGCAGCAACATCGGATGAAGAGCAAAGGCTGAGTCAAACTAAAGTGAATATGGCATGTAAGGAATGAGTGAGGAAAATAAAAGGCCTGATGCAGCTTCTCTCTGGTCCCCTCTGTAGAGGGGCCGGAGAGAAGGCTGGCTTTAACGATGAGGATGGATGGACAGAAAGAAACTGCACACTCATTCAGACCACAGAGGCCAGAGGATACCAGGTGCCAAGCTCCTACCCACACGCAGATCCAGCAGCTCCTCAAGCCGTTCCCCGTGCTGTAGAAGGGGCACCACAGTTGGTCTGAACAGAGGGAGACCAGATGGGGCCCACAGGGCTGAAGACCACAGTGCATCTCTGTGCTCCTGAAGCCATCCCACAGGCGGGGTAGAGTTCAGAGCAGCTCTGACACTGTTCAGACAGACTGCACGCTACGCAGCGCAACACGCACATGCCTCGGCTTCTGCGTTCACACTGTGATGCCCACACTCCACTGGCCGTCAGCAATCTGTCAGCCACAGGGCACCCCTGGCACAGAGAGAAGCAGCTCACTGCATAGTCGGGGGCTTTCCTGGGGATCTGCATCTTTGCCCTAGAGACCCTGTTGGTATGCTTCCCCCACTGCCATTCACCCCCGCTTTCCTAGCTGCCACACTGTCACATAATATTGCTTCGTGCAAAAAAGAGCCTCCTCATGCTAATTAGATGCAGTGACAAATCTCATTTAAAACCATTTCTATAGCAGAGGAAGGCAAAAATGTAATTAGAATTATCCTTCAAGGAGATAAAAATATTCTATTTTAAATGTTCGTTTCAGAATGCATTCTTAGAGTATCTATGTCAATATTATGAACACAACTTAATTTTCTAGGCTGTGTACACAACATAAATTATAGACCTAGCCTCAACTCCCAATAGAACCATGTGAAAATGTGTTGATATTATCATCTAACTAGAAATATTGAATTTACCAAGGAAATGAAACTCTATAAACAGTAAAATGAAAAAATTTAGGAGTGGGGGGGAACCTTAACATAAATTTAACGTCAAGTAATAGTCTTTTAACCCATGACTCACAAACACAGCTTTAGCATCTTTAACCCTTCAACTTAAGACTCATTGAACCCCACCCAGAAAGTGTGGTCATTTTCAGGTTTCAAAACATCAGCGCACTAGAGCCCGTCACCAGAGCAGCACAGACGCCAGCTAACCAGGAGGCCTCGGGATTCACCGAAAATGAACCCTGTCACCCCCGCACCACACGTGTCTGCTACAGAAAGCAGGTCTCGTTACTCAGCGCTGACTTGGTTGCTGTAAGTTATGACGAAAGCCATCCACGAAAGAGCATGTTCACCCCTCCAGAAAGCCAAGCTCCAGCCCCACCAACTGGCCCCCAGGACAGCAGACGGTACGGTGCGGCACCGCAGGACTCAGGGCTGGCGGTCTTGTCCTCAGGCCCAGGGCTACTGTAGGAAGCGGCCTTCAGAAAAGTCTCCTGCCCTCAGTTTGCACCCAAATCAGTCACACAGTCCTCACGAACACACGGACCAGAGACTAGTTCATATCTGCAAACGCATCTTTTCGGTGCGCTCATCTGCAAGGCTACCTGTGCACCGTGAGCTAGGCTGGCACTTTTGAAAGCTGGGTCAGCCAGAGGGGAGGGAGCTTTACTGCTAAGTTCTACAACCTGAGACGGAATGAACTAGTTGGCCAGGCCTGTGATCCACTGAGTTAACCCTTTAGTAAGAGGTGTGATCAAAGGGAGATCAGAGATGGTCAAACTCGGCATCCATTGTCCCCGCCACCACCCCCACCCCCACCCTGCAGCTATGTGGCAGAGCAGAGGTTCCTCCTGAATCTTCAGGTCACTGTCGTGCACTGTCGTGCATCTACTAACCTGGCATAGACACGTGCTCCCACATTCCTCCACTCACTCACTCACTCACCACCATTCATATTCACGTTCTCTCAGCAAGAACACAGTAAGTCTTCACTTGGTACTTATCATCACTTTGAACACAAAATCATGCTGGGTGTTTTCCCCAGGGGAAAAAAAAAAAGTGGAGAACTATCCATTATCAAAGCAAATCAACACCTACAAGGCCCGATTTAAGACATGTGGTGATACAGGGACGTGCAGAGTAATTTTAGGGCAAATACAAGAGGAAAACGTATCTTATTCATGAGGGACTTAAAGCACTTGGGGTAGCACAGATGACAAGACATTCGACCAACTGGACAGCGCTTCTGACAGCTTGCCAACGGCTGCAGTTCCCTTTCTGCAGTTCTCAGCATCTTTTCTCGACCCCTCGTCAACCTGCTCTCTCCATCACCAGCACTCACAAACTCCCCTCCTAGCCTCCTTTCCTGAGGTCCCCAGGGGAAGCCCTTCCTCCACACCTGCCTCCACCACAGGGCCTTGGGCTTCCTTAGGATTCTATATCCTTGAATGAACAGACCCTGGTTGGTACCAAAGGTTCCCAAAAAGCCACATCCCCACGCTTGGGGCAGGGGCAGGGGCAGGGCCGAGGGAGGGATGGGGACCAGAGGCTGGCCTGGGTGTGAGAGCACAGCATTTGCACAGCAAGCCTCAGGGCAGTCAAGAGAAACACACAGAGACAGGCAGGCACACGAGCACGCACTCACGCATGCACAAGCACACACACACACGGCCACCAGGAGAAACGCACAGACACACACACACACACAGAGCACACACGAGGAGGTGATGGATGTTACTGAAATGGACCGAAAACCAACAAGCAGTGGGGTAAGAAACCAACAGAAACAAAACAAAGCACTTGCGTTCAGATGGAAAGCTGTTTGGTGGGCAGCTGGGGCCTGGGCCCAGGGCTGGGGGTGCCTGTCAGGGGGACACTGCCTTGGGAGAAGTCAGGAGGAAACAGGGCGCAAAGGCAGGGCTGGCTCTGCCCCCTCCCCCCCGCAGGGGGGCGCCTTGGCTGCTGTCTGGGGTCCCGCCACACGGGCTGCAGCAGAGGCGACACAGCAGAGAAAGAAAGAGGGGGCACTTACCTCGTGGCCCAGAAACGGCCGGTCCACATTTTGGGTACTGTGCAGTAGCTCAGTTTAAACAAAATCCTTGTGGTACTGCTCGACCACGAGTAGTCAGCTCTCTAGTATTGCAAATAAGCTTGCAACATCATTAGTGAAAAGAGAAAAACCCAAACAACAATTCACCTGTAGAGCGATCGTGGTGTTCTTCGTAGGGTGCTTTCCCACCAGTCCTTGTTCTTTTCGTTTCTTGAATTTCCTAAAGTAGTCCTGTATCAGGAAAGTGGCATAGAACTTCCCCACGGTTACCTCATCATCTAAACGGAGAGACCAGACAGAGCTCTCCCGAATCAGCACATTTGAACCAAGAGTCCCAACACTCACTTCTGGCTGGGGACAGGGCTGGGGCGCGACAGCGCAGAGGGCACCGAGCTCTCAGCTTACACCACGGGGGACTAAATCTAGCAAAAAGCGAGGTTTTGCAAAGCAGTCAAGGCTCAAAATTAGAGTCAGTTAAATGAACTGATACTCAAAATTAAAAAAAATAAATAAGTTGTATTATTTGTCATGAGTTTAATAGAGCAGCATATTAGTAACACTATGAAGTGCTGTCTTGGTTATTTACTTAAAATAAAAATTACAAAACAAATAGAAAGGCTTCATGGGTCGTATTTTCACCCCTGAACATAGGGATTTGCGTGGGTAATTACCATGAACACCCAGGGCAATTAACCATCCAAATCCGGATGCCTGGAGATAAAGATAGAGACCTCAGGAAGGTAACAGACAAGCTCGGAAGAGGACGGTTCAGAGAGTGGCTGCAAATCCAGCTTCTCGCGCCCCCTTTGTTCTCTGCTAACAGCCTCCGTAGACCACACGTCCTGGTGTGTAATTCAGACCTGCTTGTTTTCTGGACTGCAAGTGGCAACTCCAACTAACTTCAAGGCTGAGCTGCCATTTCTGCTTTTTAGAAACAAGCCCAACGCGTGTCGTTGGAGGAACTGGAACTCTGCTGAGCATTTTGAAGGAGATGCATGAGGCAGAATAGAGGCTCTGGCTGTCTCACGGTAAACCATCTAGCAGGGGGGGGGCGGGGGGAGCGGCGCCCGGGGTCTCCACCAGCCCTGCTCTCCAAGAGCACCGGCCACCAGATTTGTGACATGCTGATGGTTGCTGGGTGGAAAGCAGAAGACTGCCTTAGTGCAGGCCACACCAGGGTCTGTCCAACATGACTGTGAGGCTGGGAGAAAAAAATGGCTACTGGTCTCTAAACCTGGAGTCCAGCCACCCTTCTAAGAGTTACAGGTGATCTGGGGCAAGGGGCACGAGTTCTCTGGCATAAGCGCTCTTGTTTGTAAAGAGAAGAGAAACTGTGAGGATTACATGAGATGAGGCACCAACGTCCCAGCCCCTGCCTGGGGAGTCCCAAGTGCCAGAGAGCGGGTGACTGTGAGGTCTGACAGGTTTCCACTGCACCATCCCCTGACACTGGCATCCATGGACTGCAGAGCCTGACAGGCTGGGGAAGAGTGGGGCCCACACATTCACCGATGCACCCTGGGGGGGTACTCTTAGTGGCCCTGTGGGATGTGTCCCCCTTGTACACTGTTGGGCCACCCTGGGTTGCTTCCCCATCTTCCTCTTCCAAAGCTACTCAGTACTATAGTGAGAAGGTGCCCTGTGGGTCTGGCCTTAAGAAGTGTGTTGCATGCCTTTGAAACCTAAGCTTGGCAAGTCGGGGGTGGGTTGGGGGGCACCAACGTGAGCTAGAACTCTGCGTAGCACGTGAATCCATGGTCCTTCCTAGGTCTCAGGCGCATCTGAACAGTCTCGTCACACACCTTCCGTGGGTGAGGTGTGAGGTGCAAGGAACCCACTCAGCTCTTGGCATTTTACTACCTCCGTGCTCTTGAGCTGCTCCCTGTTTTGCCTGGAACATGTTTGGAAAACCAGTTCTAGCCCCCCCACAACCAGATGTCTGCAGTCGCTAGGCCTATTCCAGAGGATTCCACGTGGGTCTCAGGGCCTACTAACAACAACTCAGAGTTAGAACTGCTAATCCCGCTCAACAGGTGGAGAGGTTAGATGACTCGCCAAGATCATCCTGTGGGATGTGAGCATGGGGTGAGCACCTCCCAAGCCTGGGCTCTCCTCCTCTGTACCCCTCCCCTCGACACATGGGCCAGCTGCTTTGGTGAGGTGGCCTCTCTGAGGGCAAATCTATCCTTATCTGGGCTGCATGCAGAAGGTGGACCAGCCACTGATGGAGGAGGGTGTCCGGGGACCCAGTGATTCTCTGCTTACAGCGGTACAGACAACCTCTGTAGTCCGGGGTTCTAGGTCTTCTTTGTGGGTACCCAGAAGACAACACTGGCTCTGTCTGCAGAGGCCCACCTCATTCCACCACATGATGCTTCCAGTCAACTCACACTTGACCCATTGCCCTTCAGCCTGGATGGTGCTTCCCCGGCCTAGGGGCTCCTGGCTCTCACTTCTCCAGCCTTCTCAGTGCACAGGTTTCTGCCTGAGGGCAACTCCAGAGTGGTGACAGGCCCATCCAGGGCTACCCAGGGCAAGAGTCAAGAACTGCTTGGTCTTCACTGAAATACTGAGCTAACTGAGACTGGCCCAGGGAGATTTCCTAAGGACAGGAAAAAGAGCTATAGCCAGATGGAGAAGACAGGAGGAGAACAAAGACATGTGGGCTGAGGGTTGGAAAGAGAAGGGGCCAGTGTTGTGCTCTTTGGGGCAAAGGAAACAAAGATCTCAGTCAAGGAGCAATGGTCAAAAGGTGAGGAGAGCTCCTGGGAGAAGATGGAGCTTCTAAAGGATCCATGAAGTGTCAGAAGACTGAGGATGCAGGTGAGAACATGAGTGAAACTCAGAGACGGGCAATGAGACAGAAGCACTGAGGCAGTGTCCCACGGGCACCTGCACCCCTGGGAGAGAGCACCAAAGGGAAGTTCTGACTGATAATCCGTGGCTTGCTCCTGACTGACAAGTTCATGACAACCAGGGGCGGGTGAGAGGGATACCTTACATCATACTACGTTATAAAGTCTCTTAAGACAGCACCTGCTCTGCTCTGTTGCCAGGGTTCTAAGGGGCTCCCTCAGCACCCCACATGGCCAAGTCCCAGGCCCCAGGCAGGGGCAGCAGAACACTGAGGCCCTCGGCCTTGAGGAGCTACTGATCTGCTGGTTCTGGGATCGGTGCAAACATTGTCATTTCTGAACTACCAAGATGTGGGAAGGCTGGGAATCCACTGGCTACTAAGAAAGAAAAGAGAAACAGACAAGTGGCAGCTGCAGATACGAAAACCCTGCCCAGAATCTCGTTTAGTCTGTTCGTGGATGCTTTCTATGAAGGTCGTGTTCCTTTTCGCTGCTTCTTCCTGCCATCTTGGACTATATTAGCATTTGTCATCCTGAACCCCAATCCATTTTCAGAAACACAGAGAAAAAGCCACCTTTCACTCACTTAACGAAGGTGGAAGGATGGCTAGCCTATGTTAAGTCTAGTAGAGGTAAACTCGATCAGTTTTTCCTAGAAAAGGGCTTAGATGGTGGGCCAAAAGCTGGACTTTTCCCCCGCCCCCAGTAAAAGGAAAATAAGTGGAGTCTCACAGTAATGCCAACGATGCTCTCCAAGGGAGTCTCCAGGGGCAGATGTGTGAGGGGGCCTCAGGGAGGCGGCCCTGGGTGGCGCTGGGAGGGGTGGGCAGGTTTACTAGACAGGCACAGCCGCTATTCTGAAGCATGCATTTGTGTTTAGAGCAACATTGTAGGGGAATACAATTGGCAAGAGATAACTCTGATTCCATGCCACCACCCTAAAACAGAATTGCTTCAGAATATTCTGAAAGACTGAGTTGAAAGGAATGGAGGCTGCAGAAAAAGCTCAAGCACATTGTTACCACACTTGAGAAAGCAAGTTATCTGAGCCATGCGCGCACTTGGGGGTACATAAGGAAACGGAAACCAGAGAGTGGTTTTAAATGAGCAGTCTCCATTCTCCAGTGGGTTCTCCAGGCAGGAGTTTTGGCTTTTTGCCCTTTGGGATTTCTTTTTGGTTTGTTTGGCTTTTTGGTTTTTTGTTCCCTTTCTCATTTTTTTTTTTTGCGGGCTATCTTCCCCAGCTCGGAGCTGGTGGCCATGCAGGTTGTGGGTGGCCGCCCACAGCTGCAAAAGCACATTCTGCTTCTGGCTCAAGGGGACCAGCAGAGCTGGCCAGCACGCTCCTCTCTCTGGCCCCCAGAGCGGGGGTCAAGCGCCGTCTCAGAGGGAGAGGCCTTGGTCGCTGCGCTGGCCCAGGGATCGAGGGTCAGCTCCAGGCCTGAGTCAGACCCAGGTAGGAAGCTGCGGGGAGGGGCACCATACAAGGTCAGTTGGTCACAAGAGACACCAAATGTTTCTAAGTCCGGTGCCCCGGATTCGGGATGGCTAGGAAGCGGGCGCGGTGGCACTGAGTAAATGGATCCTGCACCTTTAAAACTCAAAAATAAAAGGCAAAAACAACCACTCAGCTTATGTCTACACGTAGTTAGACAAAAATGGAAAAACAGTATATGAAACATATATATATGCTTCATGTATATATATATGAATCTGAATAAAGTTTAGTCGGTTATTTTATGATAAATAACAGAAGGAAAGAAGCATGCCTGTTAGTTCTTTCTCTAAATTCTAAATTGAAGGGACATTTTTGTAACTCTGGTGGTAAATCCAATCTTGATAAGAACATTATAAAAATGCCATTTTCTGAAAGTTTTTTTTTTTTTTTTTTTTGTGAGCAGTTTTCAGTGATGTGTTGAAAGATAAGTGGAAATCAGTTGTAAGTATTTCATTTGTGAGGGGAAAATACAGGCTTTTGTTTTGGAACCGCAAGCTTGTTTTCCAAGTATTGACTATTCATGCCCCCACTGACCAGCAACCCCCTGCTCCAGCCCTCTGGGCCTCGGGTTTCCTTCCTCCTAAAGCCCCTCCTTTGTCTGGCATGGCCTTGCAGTACCCCAAATGATCACACCAAATGACTGAAGGGCCTTTGTTAGGTGTGGCCTTAATGCTCTAGCTGATACAGACAGCACCCTGCAAACTCTGGGTTGGCTGCAGCATTCTCTCTCCTTCAAGAACTGCTTAGCAAAGATAGTGCACTGACCACCAGCTGGAGGGACAACTTGGTCAAGCAGTTTCATGCTGGTTTTCTTCCAGATTTTCTTTATCACAGCTCGGAGTTCTTCATTAGCTTGTTCCAGGTTCCCTAAATTCAAAAAGCAACAGGGGTAACCAAGCCTTGCTTCTTTCACCCAGCAGCCCTCCTCTCCCTCGCACCGCAACTGCTTCCATCTCACCCTGACCTGGATGTGAGTGTGGTGCTTGGCTGGGGCTCCCATCCCATCAGGCCCTCCCCAGTCAGGGTCATACACACTTCCCATGTTCAGCAACTACTGATCAAGCCCTTCCAGTGAGGAGTCCATCTCTGCCCCGGCCTCCCACTCATTTCTCCTGCTCTGGAACAAGGAGTGGCATGAGTCATCTCAAAATTTTCCAGGAGAAAATGAGGTATATGTAAAGGCAGAAAAGTGACACGGGGGTGGGGGGGGGCCACAGGAACAGCCAGCTGGACCAGCACAGACCGGCTCATGCTCACATCCCTTCCCCAGGGCCTCCCCTGACAAGGACTGGCCCAGCTGGGGAAGGCCAGTGGCACGCCCCCTGCCTCCTACTACCTGTCCTGCTTCCAGGAGTGCTCACCTTCGGTCTTGATTTTGAGAGCCGTTCGAACCAAAGCAAAGAGGGTTGCGTTAAACATGACCGTCCCGTCACTGTTGAGCGGCATGTTCATGGCCACTAGTCTCTGCAAAGGAAAGCCCCTGGCTGAACGTGGCTGATGACAGCCTCGTCCCTTTCTGATGCTTATTCTCTGTTTAGCCCTCCTCTCTGTTCTAGTTACCCCTCAACTGAACATCCATTTGGGGAGCAGCCACCATCCAGGGGACTCTGAGACGACAATCACCAAAGCTCGGGTCACGAAAGGCATGCTGACACCTGGCGTGTTTGTTTGTTCACTCTTAGCCATCGCTGTTTGGTCACCTCACTGTGCACGCCTTCCTGCCCTTTCTCGTCACCAGCTCTCCCAGTGCCTGGGGGTGAGGGCACTCTGGGCCTGTCCTGAAGGCTGCGGTCCGGGCTGAATGGTAGAACAGACACACGAGCCAGCACGGGGCCCAGACGCAGCTGTCCTCAACATGGCCCACACCCACTGCTGACACAGCCGCCTCCTTCGGGGCCCCGAGGAGACCCCTGGGCAGTGTTTTGTACCAGTTGGTGCTGCTTCTCCGAGGGGGGGGGGCTTTCAGAGCAGATCCCTGCGTCTTTCTCTCTTCTGGCCCCTCTGAGAGCTGGAGGGAGAGCAGCGAGTGACACCTACTCTGGGTCCCAGTTACCTCACCTATAAATGCAGATGACACACCCGCACCGAAGGGGTCACACAGGATCACCAACACAGGATTTCAGTCTGGTGCCTGGCTCCTGCTAAGTACTAAGCGACGGGTAATTCTCATTGCTAATCACCTCACATCCCTTATTTTTAGCTGACATAGTGTCCCAAGAGAAAGATTTAAAAAAATTCTTTTTCAGCTCCCCATGAGTGAACACATAATTCCTAGACCTGTTACGGACCATCCCCGTCTCCAAAACCAGTCCAGGCAGCCAGGACAGACATTTATTCACTTTTCCTGTCCAGTTCCCGAATCAGCAAAACAGGCCATGGTGGGCCCCAAGGACACACTCAGCTCCTTTACCCGCAAGGGTCTGGAGATGGTGCACACACACAAACTCCTTGAGCTGGAACCCCTCTCGTCCCTGGAAAGCAGCCTAGAGGGGAAACTTAAGAAAAAAAGTCTGTGGTGTCCAAAAGTCTTGGGTGACTCGGGCTTTCTGCCTACAGCTGGAGTCCAGCCTGGGGAGAAGCAGAGACACCGCAAGGAGCCAGTGACTTGCCGGGGAGGGGTCTGGACCTTGTGGGCAGGGGCTAGAGCTCCGCTCAGAACATTGCTGTAAAGACCCATGTTGGGCTCTAGTTCCCCGGGTTCTGTTAGAGCTGGCCCAGCAGCCCTGCGGGGCTCAAACGCCAGACTGTTGGGTCCCCGGGGTTCTGTGCAAAGTGGGGGCTGGATTTCTCCAAGGTGGGGTTTCCACAGGCAAATCCTGCCTTTCTTGTTTTTAAAAGGAGCATCCTCCTTTCCTGCGACTACAGCTGACTCACAGTGTTTCATGGGGGGCTCCATGGAAGGGACAAAATCCCACCTAGAACATGAAGAGTCTGGTCTGGTGCTAAGACTCAGTAATGGGGTGAGTGGGAGACCGATGCATCTGCCAGAGGCCTTCTCTCCTGACGGTGGCGCGCCAGGAGGGAAGCCCGCCCCAAGGGCTGCCCTCAGGCATGGTAGCAGCGGGGCTGTGAGCCACTGTGCCCCACTGGGCAGCGCCCAGCTCACAGGCATCTCCGTTCTGTGTCCTGAGTAGGGCCTCAGGCCACCCCCCCCCACTCCTCACCCCTGCCCCAGCCTCACAGCCACTGCTCTGTGCTTGCTCTTGTTGCTTCACACTTAGGGGACCTCAACTCCCCAGGAGGGTTCTCCCACCTCCAGTTTGCTTCTCCATGACCACGACTCCCCCTTTGCTCAGGTGTCTGGCCCAGAGCGCTCCCATTCTCCGTGGGACTCAGCACGGCACAGGAGGCCCCGTGCCGCTCTGCTTAGCTTGTGCCACTTTCTCACATTTTATCCACACCTGACTTGCCACTGTGACGTCCATTCTCCTGCCCCCGAGTTTGGGCTTCTTCTTCCTCCCTGCAAGGCCCTCCCTCCTCTGGCCAACTCCACTGCGCTCCTGGATGGACACAGGCGGCACCATCCCCTCCACCCACCAATGACAGCTCATGCAATCCTCTTCCGGTCCTTACAGAGGCCGACAGGGTGTGCTGGGGTGACACACCTGCCAGCTCCTCCAGGACAGGGGCCCCCTGGCGCCTGACAGCAGCCTCGGCAGAGTGCCCCCCGGGGTTTGCTGAAGAAAGCAGGGTCCCCTGCAGAAAGGCTGTGGGATAAGCCAAAAGGATGCTCACCTTGCAGGCGACCCTGTGCGGGCATAGCTTCCCAAACCCCAAGGGCGGCTGAATGCGGCGGAGCAGAGTGACCACATCGAGGTGTTTGATCCTTCCCCTGGAGACAAAGCACGTGTGAGGCCCAGGGCGCTGCTGCCTGAGATTCCAGTCCACCCCGCCTCCCAGCCAGCATTTCAGAAACAGCCCCCACAAGCCGGATGGAATCCTTTCAACCTACTTTGCTTCGGGGTCATATTCAGACCAGATTCTTTTGAATTCATCTAAATGATGAGGCCCCAGAATAGACCAGTCCCGAGTCAAATAATCAAAATTGTCCATGATGACAGCCACAAACAGGTTGATGATCTGAAAAAGCAAATTAGAAGGAGGGAGCTTCCGCTGTATGCGGTGGAGGAGGTTAGACCTGAGTATGTGCTTCCCAAACGTGAGAGTCAGGAGACACTTGAACACTTTCCTCTAAGAGAGCTTGTAAAAATGTTCCTTCTGGAGAACGCTTAAGGAAAAAGGCAAGTTTCTCACTACCTAAGGGCCCAGGACAGGGCGGGGCGGGAGGGGGGTATTCTCTGGTCTTTTGAAGCACCAGTGAGGTTTTACAATTTCACTGCCACGGAAGAACTCTTAGGTCACTGCTATTTGCAGTGGTTGTGAACTTTCTCCAAAGGAACTAGCAGCCTACAGAGCTGGGGTGGGGATGCCTCAGCTGTAAGCATCGAACCCATGCTCTCCCAGTGCTCCTCTGTAGCGCCCCGACAGAACCGACGTCACGGGCGTGAGCCCCAGAGGCTACACAGGCGTGTCTGCAGCAGGAGGGCGGCTCTGATCACTTACCAGAAAGGCACAGAGCATGTAAAAACTGATGAAGTAGACAATGGCGAAGTTGCTCCCGCATGTATACTCCTCCCCGGGGTTGTAATCTGACTCGGGGTCACACAGCTTCCCGGGGAGGCAGGCCAGCATGATTTCCTGCCAGGCCTCGCCAGTTGCACACCTTTTTAAATCAAGCAAAGAAAGGGCTTTATTTAGTAGGGAAGAAGAGATTGAGGCTTATGCCATTAACTTTTAAGAAAAAACATGCTTAATCTGAGCAAGACCTAAATCGTTTAGAGAAAAGCCCTTTGACTTATTTTCAAACGCTACTTAGCCCAGGAAATGGAGCTCCTGCTGTAACTCCCTTGATGGGTGATGATCATTCGATCCAAGCACGTTCTTTTTGTATAAATGGATGTTTTCTTTCACTTCTGCTCTACTTTATTTTTTGTTTTTTTTTTTAATTTATATATATTTGACATCAATTGTCCCCATGGATTTCCCACCACCTTTACATACTTCTATCACCAATTTTTAATGATTAGTAATTGTTTTTTTTTTTTTAATGACCTAACATCTGACAGCTTGATTAGATCCCTGGTTGACTTTGTTGGAAGCAAAAACCTGGAAACTACCTAACTTGCAAATGACTTGCCATCCAGTCAATAGTCGTTAGAGTTGGCATGGTTTCCAGGAAGTTCTCTTACTTTGAGGCAGCTGTTTACAAAGCTAATTAAACGGGGTTAAAAGCAGTCCATGGAATATGAAACTGCACATTTTAGGGTGTTTCCCACTGGCTGTGCAGAAGGTCTCCAGGCTGCTGCTAAATTTCCATGTTCTGACCGTGTCTAGGCGCAAAGCTCATGATTTCCCTGGAGGCCTTAGTAGACCTACCAGCTCCCGAGCAGAAAACCTAAGCCAGCCACAGTGTGAACCACAGCAATTTCCAGTCCAACAAAAGTGCTGCGTGACTGAAATGCTCGAGCCTCCTGTTTAAGAAGACAGACGGACAAAGCTCCTGCGGCCGACTGGGACGGGGCACCCTGCTTAGTAACAAGCGTCCTCGGCCACTCTGGAGCACAGTCAGGCCCATGCGGGACGCAGTCACCTGAAGAGCAGCAGCACCGCCTGCGGAAACGTCTGGAAATTGTTGTTTCTGTTGATCTGGTTGTTATCTCTCATGGCAACTTTTCCAAACATCTGAGTGAAGAATTGGGGGAAGAAAGGATAGACTTTGTCATCTGAAAACAAAACAAAACAACCCCTCAAAACTGCATAAACAATGTTAGTTTGGTGACCACCCGACGGGGTGTTCTCATGGCACTCGGCACAGTGTTCACTCAGCAAAGATGTGCCAGGCACTGTGCTAACCACTGGGCTCTTGGTGCTGAAGCGGCACATTCTCACCTCCTGGTGTCCCTGCCCTGGAGGAGGAACAACCAGAACCCGACAGCCCGTCCTGCTGAGGCTGGATGGCCCACCCAATACAGGCACGTGCCAAGCTCACAACCCTCAACAGGGCTTGGGTTACAAAGGCTGCGGGGGAGCGACATGAGGCACAAACCCCCCAGGTGACACGGAGAATGGAGGGTTTTAGGCAGAGAGTGTCCCACCTGCAGAGGAGCAGCGACAAGCCCACCCTGGTGCTCCAGGAAATGAAGTAAGTGTGCTTGCGTGGACAAAAGTGTGGGCCACAGAAAGGGAAGGGCCCTGAGGGGCCAGGGAAGTTGGTGAAGACTTCCTTCAAGGGGCTCAGAGAGACAGAGTCTGATGCCTGGCAAAGGCTGTTGAGGGACTGCGGTGGTGGAGGGGGGCAGCCACAGGTCTTAGGACAGCTCCTGTCTTGTACAGGAACATCAGGCTGTCAAAGACAATGAGGGCACACAGCCCCACACACTGGGGTGATGGGGCTCAGGTAGGTGAACTCTGGCTCCGCCACTCCCGGTAAAATTCCCGGAGACTTAAAGTGTTTCATGCCTTCCAAATTTTATATCTACACATCTATATACACAACTACTCTTCTGCCTCGAGAATCCCTCTACATCTTTCCTACTTACGCCTCTTCCTCATCTGAAAGACAGCGTTGGAAGCGGCAGGGAGACCACCCAAGGAGGGTCGAGGCCAAGTGCCACCTCCACCTTGCTCTCCTGGAGGCTCTGCCTATACTCTCTCAGCTATTACTACCCCCCAAGGTAGTAATACCCCACATGAGGGAGCGGCAGTCCCTCCATCCTGAGGCCAAGGCCACAGGGGGCTGGGTTCCATGTTTCCATGCTACAGAGCAAGATGATCTCTCCAGTTCATTACAGCCAACATGTCTGGAAGAGTTGTTTCAAGTGAGACTCTCACTTGGTAATGATAAGCATGATTTTCCAAAACAAACAGATGTCTGCATGACTAAGTATCTTTTTGGTAACTTCAGTGAAGAAAGTAGGACAAGCATAGCCTTTCCTACTGCTAAAATCAACTATGGGTTTCCTTAATCAGCTGACTCTCCCAAGACTCAGATCAGGTGTGGGCAGTGCCCCCCAAACCCTGATTCCAACCTCTCTTTGCTCTTCCTAGCCCGACTCTCCCAGGCAGTCTCTCTCCTGGGGGGAGCCACCTCTTTCCCTTCTCCAGCTTTTCAGGAGCCAGTGCACTTGGTTTGCCTGACCTTGGCTTTCCCTCTCAGTTGGCCAAGGTGTACCATACCATGTATTTGGGCTGAGCAGCAAAGGGGTCCCCAGGGAAATGTGGTTGATGCTTACCTGCATGCCAATGACTGCGTAGATGAAGAATAGCATGGCTATGAGAAGGGCGACGTATGGGAGTGCCTGCAAGAGAGGAAGCGTCAGCTCAGCACTGGCCTCTGCCCCGCAACTGGTGGGGTGCAGCTGGGCCACAGGCTTCTGCCTTCCATGGGTTCTTGGACATCACTTGTGAGGAAGGACTTCTTAAACCCTGGCCAGAAAAACCGCCATTACCTTCTCCTCCTTGACCCCCCCAGGACACCAGCCACAGGCACGCCTTGTGTTCCAAAGCTGCAACCACAGTCACTGGCACTTCTGGGTCCTACCCCTGACTCAGCGAGGCAGACGCATCACGCTCATAATAACACTTCAGTTCTCACTGGTTTCATTGAGAAATCACTGTGACTGATGAAACCCTTCCCAAACACGGAGTATCTAGATTGCTGTCATTTTCTTTAGGGGGAATATTTAGGAAGGGGAGGTGAGTTTTGGTAGGCCACGTTACAAAGGGACCCCTTTTGCCAAATTATCTTGCCTCTGCTATGCATTCACTTAGAGCAAAGCCTGAGGAATGGGATCACTGGTCAGAAAGGAAGAGCCACTTTCTGGCTGGTTATGTAGGAAGCAGGTTACCCAAAAGAACCACAGAGCTGGGCTGTTACGAGAAGAAAAAGAGCCAATAGGGTGATCTCCGAGGCTGAGATTGCCCCCTAAAAACATCAAATACAAGCATGTGTGTCTGGTCAGCTCCATCGCCCTTTAATGCAACACTCTTCAACTGCTCTTGTACCTGATGACAAGTGATACAAGGTGTCCCTGCGTAAGACGGACCTGCAGGACGTGATGAGTGTAAATTTAAAGCAAGCATGCATGCTTAAAGCTGCCTGTCGAGGAAAGGGTGTTGGAAAGCCAGTGGCTGAAATGCCTTCCAACTATGCCACCTCTGGACATGTGACTGCGAACCAGCCGGCCCGGGGCTACAGCAACCACCCCCAACAGCAGGACTGTATCGCCCTCAGGGCTAGGCCAGGCTTTCCAGCCATGCCTTGGATGCATGTCTGCTTACATTACTCAGTGTTTACAATTTTTTTCCACTCCCATCGGTTTTAGGATTTTATTGGCACACTCTTAGTATTATGGACTCTGAAACAAATTATACACTCTGAAACAAATTTCTTGCCTCCCCCTGCATTTCAGATATTTGTTAATCAATAGAAACACAACACACTAACATGATTTTGTGCAATTAGAGGGGAAATACTTCCTGGTTAAGTGGAAAACTGCAGATGGCTTTTGCAAGACCTTCATTTTAAGCAACTTTAGAGTGAAATATGTTATCTAGAAGCTGGGACCTTCTTTCTTCGCTCTGCTGTCATCTACATTCACCGAGCAGAGCTTGCACTGATCACGGGGACCCTGTTTGTTCCAGGGCTCAGGGCTGTTCTTTCTGTCCCAACTGACATCTGGATTGAGCAAAGCCAGACGCAGAACACACAGTGCTGCTCCAGCCCCTCCGGCTCCAGTACACACAGAAGGGGGTCAGGCTGGGGTGCTGGTGGCCTTTCTGAGGATCTGGTGGAGCATGCTTGCAGGAGAGGTCTTGGGACACGAAGGAGAGGAGAGCAAATCGTAGAAGTTCCAGGAATAAATCTTTCCACCGGAGCTGTGGGGACATCCCTGATAGGAATTTCTTATCTACAGTGACCAAATCTTAAAAAAAAAAATTCCCTTAAAAGTGAGGAAGAATGACTTTATTAAACGCCTTCTATTTATACAGACGCTCACTCATATGTTTTGGCTGTTCACATTAACAACTCTCTAAGATTTCACTCCTGACCAAGGGCAGTCTCAGCTTTCTGAGGAGCTCTGCCCCACCTCTCTCCTGGCGGCACCCCATTCCTCCTACGGCCTCCTTTTCCTCAGCAGGACTGTGATCTCTCTTCTCTGAGTTTTTGTGCTCTCCTCTCCCCGGAAACACCATCACTTCTTCTCTGCATCTGTCAGCATCCTGCCCACCACAGAACAATCCTTCCCGGCTATTAACACTGCTTAACCTTTGGAGATGGGAGGGGTCCACCTGAGCTTTTTCATAGGTAGCTTCATTAGTTTATGGGAGCATTTATTACTTTGAATTCAACCAGATAATAAAGAAACAAAGGTTAACTTTCTAACGCATATATCGATAAATTCCCTATCTGTGGCCCTTCTCCCGGTGGATCTCGTCCAGGAGATTAGAATATTGCAGGTGGGATGCCGGGAGGAGAAGCTGGTTTCTGTTCAGGAGTAGACTAGAACCAGGCTGCAGCACGCTGGAGAATCAGAGATGACAACCAAGACCTGGCTTATGCCTACGTGTCCTGAGCTCTACAACCCCTCCAGGTACTGGACAACCCAGACACTGGGGCTGGTGTGCTGGCCGGGTGTAGGGATCTCACTCATGTTTCGGTTATTGTCAGACAGGACTGTCACAGCCTTGGAGATGCCATCTCGCCCAGAGGTTGCTGGGCTCCCAGGGTATCTGTGAAGCCCTGACTCGCTCAGACATCACCACTCATCCCTGGGCATCCTGGGGAGACTCTACATCACTATCAGTGTGGCAATACATCTCTCTCCACGTCAGGTCTTTCTTGCTTTCTCTTCTGTTTCCTTTACGTGAGTACCCTATTTGATTTGCTGAGTTGGGCCTCTCCTTACTTCCTACTCAGCTAGGAGGACACGGTGGTGATGCAGGAGGGGGTGTGGCTCCTCTACGACAGGGGACAGTCACCAAGTTACATGTTAGCTTCAAAGACACACAGAAGCCACTGGCATGGCCCTTACCTGAAAGGACTTAATGAAAGTCCACAGCAGTGTCCGGATGCCTTCCCCCCTGCTGAGAAGCTTCACCAATCGCATCACTCGGAAAAGACGGAAAAAGGTGATGGAGATTCTATTGCTTTCTTCAGAGTTCTGAAGGGTTATCATGGAGAGGTCAAACCCAATGGAAAGTAGAACATGCAACACTTTCAGAAAAACAGCAACAGATGCAAACAAGGGTGACAGAGGTAAGAACTGAAGATGTGTTTCTAGGGCCTTTTCACCTTAAAAAGCATGATATGAAAGGAAAAGTTACATGCTAACAACACAGGACTTGGAAAACTGGGTCCACACAACACATGCATGTCCACATGGTCTAGTGTGTTAAGAGGAGAACGCTGAGCTGGTCGAGAGTACTGGACACTGATGATGAATGCAAACCACTGCAGACACTATTCTGGAAGGACAATCATGGAGAATACAGAAAGACTAGTGGAGGACTCGACATGGTCAAATAAACTCAAGGAAAAGGCCCAGCCCCTGGGGACTAGTCCCTGATCTTACCCCAGGTGTAGCAGTTGGGACAGGGACATTCTCACTTTCAGTTGGCTTTAAGAAATCAAAGATTGAAAATGCATTAATCAATTGGGAAGGAAGAAGCGATTCTAGAGGACATCTCCTCTCCCTTCTGACAAATCCCTGGTTAATTTGTGTTTTAGGACAGCACATCTGCTCCCTCCCTGGAAAAGCGCTAGGGACACTCTCAGAACTGG
This sequence comes from Galemys pyrenaicus, assembly GCA_019455555.1. Classification (NCBI taxonomy): domain Eukaryota; kingdom Metazoa; phylum Chordata; class Mammalia; order Eulipotyphla; family Talpidae; genus Galemys; species Galemys pyrenaicus. Next base: position 11,500,357 of record JAGFMF010011397.1, read on the forward strand.
ACGTGAGGACAAGCAGCCCCGGACACAGGCTCAGCCACACTACTTTCTATTTCGTACTGCAGGACGTGTTCCAAGTCAGACACACAGCCAGCCAGAGCTAATGCTCTAAGGCCTCAGCTGCCCCAAAAGACAGAACTGCACAATGGGGCTCTGCTCCTCGTAGGGAGACTGGGTCTCTTTGCTGAGTCAGGACTGGAGAGGGTCTCAGGAATTAACTACTCTGTAGCAGACTACTCTTGTCCCCAAGGAACAGAATGACTATCAATGGAGCGAACAGGCCTGGGTCGTGCCCCTCGGGAGCATGTGTCTGACGATGGCCCCTCTGGTGGGCCTGCCGGGAGCCAGGCAGACCGGGGCAGTGAGAGCAGGAGGCAGGTTGGTTTCCTTGCAGAAGCCGCCTCTGCCCAACCGCTGGCTCAGACTGTTTTCAGGGAAGGGAGGACTCAGCTCTGTGTGACTCCTGAGCCTCTGGCCCTCAGACGGGCTCCTGCCACTCAGGCTGCAGGGCACAAAGTCACAGGCTCAGAGGCCCTGCGCACATCTGCTCCGCACTCAGGCTGTGGGGTCCCGGCCCCAGCATGGCATCTGGCTCTCATAATGTTCGCTAAGTGTTGGAGAGGCTGTGAAGAGGTTATGGGCCAACTGTAGCAGTTATCAGCAGGCATCTTTAAATTAACAGGCAAGTATGGGCTGAACAGGAGTGGAGAAAGGCCAGATTCTCTGTGTCCTTGAGCAACGTCACCTCCACCCAAGCAGCTGATCTACCTGGTAACCAGCAAAGAAACGGGGCTCATCTGGAGAGACCCAGAGTTGCTGAGCGCACCCCGAGGTCTTTGGGGAGGCTTTCTGCATGGTGTGTCTGCACAGCCATGGGGCAGGCACACACCCTCATCTGAGGGCTCTTCTCCCTGGCATGCCGGGAAAGCAGAACTCTGTCCTGGAGTCTCACTCTCAGGGGACATGAAATTCATAGACAATCGGGAGTCTGGGCACATGATAGCACAATGAATTTCAGCAAAGTGACCAGGAGCCAGGGACTAACAGGTGCTGATGGGGCTCACGCGGGATGCTCAGGTCAGGAAAACACTGAGTCATTATGCTTGTTCTCCTCTTCCATTAGCTTAGCTCACTTCAAAATGAGGAACAACTCCATAAAGGAGCAGGTGATGGTTTTTTCAACTCAAAACTTCAACAAATGAAGGAACTGGTTTGCCAACGTTCTCACTGTCTTGCATAGCATCTCCCCAGGCTACGTGCGGCCCGCAGCTGGGGCAGCTGGGCGGGGGAGGGTGTGTGCCTCTGCTGTCTGTGCTCAAGGGAACCGGGCGGTGCAGAAGACAGAGCAGAGCGCTCGACCATCACACAACCTGCCTGTGGGATCTGTGAGAGCAAGGAAGCCTGCGGTCGGGGAAGTCGCTCTCCTGGCCACCGTGTGACCCCGCTGCTGGCCGCTGCTCCGTCCCATGGCAAGCGGACAGATCCTCCACCTCCCTCTCCCTCATGAGATGGGGCATTCGCAGGCAAACCGACTTGAAATACGCATCTTTTCAACTGGTATCTTTGAGGTAGCACGGGTTTTGGACTAGGGACTTGAAACCATGGATCTTCTCTTGTTTGGATAAACAGAGAGGAGGAGGGAGAGAGCATTTGTGGAGGGGGAGGCAGCACAGCATGCAGGAAAGGGCAGAACAAACAGCACACCAAGGGCAGCCCCAGGCGGGCAGCACCTTCCCCCTCCTGCAGGCGCCTCCCTGGGTAGGGGCTGTTGCAGGGGAGGCGGTTGCTGGTAGTGTTGGGGGACAGAGCAAGTGGCCAAAATGTCTTACAAATTGGAAGAACCCTGAGGATGGCTGTGTCCAAACTACAAGTGGCATCCTGATGAACAGGGTGGGCTCGCCCTCACCCTGGCTGCACATTAAGACCGCCAGGGACCTCCAACAAATGGATGAGTTGTGTCTACTTGATTTGGGGTGTGCCTGAGTTTTGGGAGCAATCTTAAACCAGGATGGAGCTGAGTCTTGTGTTCATCTGGTCACCCACACCAACTAATTCCCTCTAGGTCTGGACTGATCACATGGATTGGGGTTACTAGGGAAACCCACTCCGGCTGTTAGAGGGGAGCTGGGGGTTCTTGTGGGGTGATGAGGGTTCAGTGCTCACGAGCTCAGATGCCACCCCCATATTCCTTATGAGGGATGCAGGAAGCACGGAAACAGGAGCAACTGATGCTCTGCCGGTCTCCTCATAACCGTGGACGTGAGATTGGGAAGGACTCCCTTCCCAAGTAGCTCTCCAAAGGCGGCCGCCAGGGCCACGTGATGGGTTTTCAGTAGCGGAGATTCCAGAGTCAGTCATCTCAAGGCTGGGACTCGCTGACCTCAGCAGCTTCTTCCAACCCTAAGACACCGTGTTTTTCAGCGGAGGGCCCTAGGGGGCTTTCAGGAGGCCAAAGTATATGTCAGGGTTTGGGGATCTGCTCAGAGCCCCTGGGCTCTCCTGATATCCCCTCTAGCTCCTTCCCCCAGGCTCTCAAGCAGGCTCTTGAGACAGAGGCTTTGGGAGCCCGAAAGCACAGGAGCCACAGGAGCCCTAGCACAGCCCAAGGCGCAGCCGCAGCTTCCGCGTTACTTCCTTTCTTCTCAACAGCGACGGGAAAGACGAAATGTCAGGAACAGCCATTCCCTGGGCTAGAGGGACAGCGCCGGGCCAATTCGCCACTCAAGGAACAAACAGGCCTCAAAGAGGGAGCACAAGTGAGCCTGCCGGTCATCGCCCAACACTGCCGAATTTCGGTGACATTACGACCGAAGGCAGTAAAGACAAGTGCACGGGCACTACCAAACCACGACCAGAACCGGGCAGGGGCTATGGGAGTGGGGAGGAGGCAGCTGGAGGGAGAGGGCTGGCTGAGCATGCAAGCAGGACGCTGGAAAGGGCCATCCAAAATGTTTTTGCAAAGAATACAAATGCAAGCTCCACTTCTCATTTTCAGGCCGGATCATTCATTCTTGAAGATTATGTTGGCAAGTCACAGCCAAGCATAACTGACCAAGGTGGGCCCCGTTCAGGCCCCAGGCTGTAGGTAATGAAGCATGGGGCAGGAAACAATTTAGATGACCCTAACCAATGGCACATCCTGTGAAACTCAGTGAAAACCAGAGGTGGGAAGCCGAAAACACTAAGACTTTAAAGTGCTTTTGCTTGAGCAATGACTTCACCGTATATATGTTTATATATACTTGCCGCTACAATTTTCTAAAAATAAAACCAACATGAAAATCAATTAGGTAACAGAAAAGAAAGAGCAACAGAGGTTGGGGGGAGAGGGCACAGCAAGTTGCAAAAAGGATGACATATGCAGCAAAAAACAGGCAAGCACAGACCAAGAGTGTTCATGCTCAGCTGACCCGGGAGCTCAGGGACATGGCACCAGGCACAGGACAGACACGGCTTCCGCAGGAGCCAGAGTGTGGGGGAGAGGAGTGTGGGAACAGCTCCACTCAGGTAGGTTTACCATGAGGATAAGGACACCCCGTTTCTCTTGTGTTTCTGCCTCCCCGGAGCTTAGCCCCCAGCCTGTGAGCTGTAAATGCCTGGGATGAAGGACTGAGTAAATGAGAAGGCGGCTCTGAGCACCCCTCTGCAAGGGGCCCAGCTCTGAGCACCCCTCTGCAAGGGGCCCAGCAGGGCTCTGAGTTCCCCCAGGTGGCAGGGGTCTTGCTGGCCCTATACAGGGAACCGGCACTGCCATCCCCTGAGTGGGTCTGGTCTCAGGCCACATTCGACAGGGGAAGGGACACACGGGAACGTCTGCTAGCACAATTTGGAGTCGAAGCACCAGGTGTCGGCCCGGGGAAAGCTGGCTTTGTACAGACCCCCAGTGTCAAGTGCTAACTAGAAATCTGTGGGTGTGACAGTCCCGACTGATAGAAAATCGAGAAGGACAAGACTGAGGAGCAAGGCCGGGCCACAAGGGGCAAGCCCAGTGGGCCTCTGCTCCCAGCACGTGGTGAGGAAGTCAGGGTGTGCTGTTGCTGAGGGTGCCAGAGCCACGTCCCGCCAGTCAGAGGGGGTCAGGCAGCCAGAGAGCTACGCTGTTCATTTGGTGAATAAACCTCAGTCACATCCTGGTACCCAGAAACCATGCACCCTACCTGCTCCCTGCATAAGACCTAAGTCCCGAGAGCTCCAGGGAGTCCTGCTAAGTTGAAGCTTCCTGTATTTTCACTTCCATTATCTCAGCCATCCCGAGATAACATCACACCCACCTTGGACACCCACGAGGCTCGGCTGCAGAATCTGCATGTCAGTTTACTTTGACGTGGCTGCCACTGCTTCGCGTTGTGAGACTGTTAAGCAGGCAGACGTCTGGTCATGAACTCAAGAGAGCTGGCAGCTCAGCTGGGGTCCTGCTCTTCTCCCATTAGCCTCAGATCATTTTATAAGCATGACTTACACATTATGAATGGCAATTTTATAGCTGACGTGTGGATAGCTGACGTGTGGAAATTTCATATGAAGTAGAATTTACATAGGAGGCTGGGGGAGGTATGTCCCTGGGTCCAGTAAAAATACCATTTAGATATCTGGTCACGGCATGGATTTGGGTGTTATGAGGCTTAAATCACATTTTCACAGTCGCAGTAACATGTTATGAGCCCATCTCACTAGTTACATGGAAAACTGACATCGTAATGTCCTTTTATCTTGTGAATAATTTGGGCATTTTAGCCAAATTACCTAAAAAGCAAGGATGCTGACAGCATTCATCCTGTTTTACTCACGAGAGAACTGCGGCCTGGGCCCAAGCTCCTTCTGAACTACACCGCGCACTGGCAGGGCTAGGCTTGCGAGGCTGGTGGCTGGCTCGCTATTCTGCACTCCAGGATCAGTGGCATAAAGGGTTTCACTGTCTTGTTTGACACCGGCTGTCTGGGCACCAGGATGGACCACACAATCCCACAGGTGTCAGCCAGGCAGAGCGCGGTGGCCCCGTCCCCACCGGCTGTGGGGAGGAGGCCTCACTGGCGATGTTGAACAGAGAGCCAGGCCTGCACACCAACACCCCCCTGCACCTCACTGGTCCCCATGAAGGCTCCACACAACCCAAGTACACACCAGACACCCTCTCAGACTTGCTGATGAGCTGGAGACAGACCAGTGGGCAGGGCTGCTTCTGCCTGCCTCAGACCCCTACCACACAGGCAAGGCTCAGGCCCAAGAGCAGTCAATGGGAGAGGGTGGTCCCCACGTCGAGCCTCTTATTTTGAAGGAAGGGTCTAGGAGGCTTCCTGGAGGGGGGTTGTTCACCTCCTATGCTGCTACTTCACGTGGTCCCCATCAAATGATTCAGTTGATTGCAACCTAAGGCACTGACACCCCCTTCCTGATAAACAGTAGGTCCTCCTTCCCTGGACCTCAGGGCAGGATTCACCATCGGGGGAGCTGGGGTGAGGCTGTCACCAGTTGGATTCAGCAGATTCCAGAAGCTGTGGCCATATGCTCCAGGCATGGCTGAGGGGTTGCGCTCCTGTGCCTTCATAGAACCACGGTGGGTACACCAAGACACACTTTATGAAGTACGTTTAACATTGGAGAAACTGAGGCACGCAGCTGGTAGGTGACCAGCCAAGGTCAGCAATTAACTCCTCACCCTCAACTCCTTTCACAAGACCTTCTTTTAAAATAATGGTTTAGTTCCCAAATGGTAATTCTCCATCTCCTTCCCCCCTCTTTTTCAGGGGGAGGTGGTGAGGTGAGGGAGGGGACACCACAAAACGTGTTCAGTCTCTCAAAAGCGAAGTGTGCCTGAATTTCTAAAGTGTAGAGAAACCCCTGAGTAGGCCCCCTCATCTCCTCTATGCTAGACTTAGAGAAAAAGCAATCACATCATAAGACACAAAGTTTGCTACTTACATTCACTTCAGTTATAGCAATATCAACGACGCTACCAACAACAATTAAGGCATCAAAAGTGTTCCATGCATCAGTGAAATAGTGCTGTTAGGGCAAGCATTCAGAAGCCACAGAGGAGAGGAGGCACAACAGGAAAAAAGAAGAAAAGGACAGTGTTATAAAAAGGGAACATTCTGGCACGATGCCACCTGGCTACTTGAAAAATTGCCCTCAAACAAACACGTTATAGATACGTCACTTTGGGTATCACTTCTGACACAGCCAAACAGACACACTTAGTGACATCTACCTTCCCTGCCTACCAGAGACTTGGGTGGTGCTGCAAAATTGTCCTCCCAAAGGCGACCTGTGTCTAAAAAGACCCGGGATAAGGCTCTCCCCTAAAAGGCCTTTTTTCCCCACCCCAGAGCTCTCGCTAAGAAATTGCTGGTTTTAGATGAAGTGGAATTGGGATCTGTGACTTGTCCAGGTGATGCCAGCGTGGGGCAGGGAGTGGCACGTGCACAGACAGAGCGAGAACAAGAGGCAGCGGCCACACCGGGCACATACTCACGTCCGCTTCGCTGAGAGCCACGTCTATAATGCTGCCGATTACGATGAGGGAGTCAAACGTGTTCCAGGCGTCACTAAAATACCCCTGGACAGAGCAGGCAGGGGCAGACGTTTATGAGCAGGTAAGAATGAATGAAATGCCACGCGGACCACAGGAAGACACGTCTGAGGCCCCACAGCCCCCATGGCAACCAGGCAGGATGGGAAGGCCACAGGGAGACAAATACTGTCCACTGGTGGAAAGGGACACAGAGGGGCAGTGTGCACCTGCCAGTGAGAGAGCGCAGGCGCACGCACACACGCACGCACGCTCACATGCACACACACAAAGCTGACCAGGGCCCTGAGCAGCACTGAGCCAAGCAGCAGATCTGCAGGACAGAGAGAGGCATTTGGCAACCCTGCCCTGGCACCTGGGGTGACAACCTCAACCCCACCGAGAGGATTTGTTACCCTCACATGGAAGAGTAAGGCTCCCCCACTCCTCTCACATTAAGGAGACCAAGGGGTCTCCAGTCACCCCCCTTTCTTCTCTTCTCCCACATAAAAAAAGCACTGTGACCAGGTGTTGCAATGTGTTCTCTTTTCCATGCCCTGAAACCAAACTAATAACCCTTCACCCTCCTCACCTGTCTGACAAGAATTACAACGGGGGTCCCCTCTGGTCAGAGCTCCTGGTCTAACCGGGACGCAGACATGTGGGAGGTCGGGCACAGAGCTGCGCACAGGCCCCAGGCCCAGTGTGTGCCAGAGAACCTCACATTTGACTGTGGGGATGGGGGCTCTGGTAGGGACCCCAGGTGGGTCTTACAGAGGAGGATAAATGGGATCATGGGGAGAAGCCTCCAATCACCAACAGCTTCCTTCTCCCCACTCAGCTCTTCTTTTCTTCACCATCCAGGCCAAGAAGAATCCTTTCCATCTCTCAAAACACCACCAGCTTCCTCCCTGCATCTGATGTCTCTGCAATCTGAACCGCCCCCATCCACCCCCAAACTGTATCTGCCCAGTTCCACTTCCTCCTTCCAGATCACATCAAACACCAGTTCCTTGAAGGAAGCTTCTCAATTCCTGATTTCCATACCAAACCTGTTGACTCTGCATTTATCTCATGTCTTAATCACTGAGTTTGGGTCTTTGTCAGCAGGCTGAGCACCCTGAAAGCCCTTTGAGGATGAGCACTGTGAGGGGTTATTCTTGTCCCCAAGTCCACTAAACCCAGGATCCACTCAGAGCCCGGGGCCTAGTTAGAGCGTGACAACTTATAGCTTCTCTTTCTTCTGCCAACTCAAAACCCACTGGTCACTTGATTTTACCAGTTCTTGATTTTTTTTGGGTCCTCACATCTTGTGACAATTCTGAATACATAACATCCCTATGACTGTGACTCATAAATCCACACACACATGGCAGGCATTTCACATCCTCTTCTGGGCTAGTGGAGTAGGTGCTAAGCTAGCACCTGCTGTCTTCTGATATCCCTGGGAAGCCCAAGATGTGAGGGGAAGGAGACACTATGCACAGAACCTTCTAGTTGTAAGGTCAATGACTTTAGAGCAACTATCTTTTCAAAGAGTGAGAACATGTTTTTCAGTAAAAAATTCAGGTCTGGCTTCTGTAAAGAGGAGCCTTGTGTGCTTACAACTGGGATCGAGAACAGAAGGTCCTGTAAAGTGTCAGGTACCATGAACTTGAGACCAAATGCCCACCAGAGGAAGCCACACAGAGCCGCAGCCTTTTATGACAGTATAGAAACTTCAGCTGGTTGGCTGTCCTGGTGACTGGAGAAAGGATGGTCATTGTAGCAGTTGTTAATCACCCTGGATTTACAAGGGGGTTATGACACTGGCTGATGGTTTGGATTTATAACAGTTTTATTAGACGATGATCCAACTAGATCATTCTGGCCCAGGTGATGTAACAAATCACCTTGAATCAATATGACAGGGGCTTGACATTTGGAGTCCTGAAACTTTTTTTTGGAAGTTTCAACAACTTTCTCTTCAGAAGATCCCTCACACAGTGTTCTGTGAAAATCCTAGCAAGTTCACAAAGTCAAGGCTACCCCCCCGATCTGAGGGAGAGGAGGTTTCTGTTGGTGCAGGTGGCTGGAATCAGAGACTCTGACCAGGAGGCTTTGCCAGGAGTCTAGGGGAGGCAGAAAATGCCAGCCCTCCCTTTCTTCCCACATACCATTTCCCTGTTTAGTCGCCTCCTGTGTAATAAAAGCACTGTCAAGTAAGCATGACTCAGTCCCCCACCCCTTCCTCACCAGTCACCACAGCATCTGGGAAACCAGATGTGACCTGGGCTTCCAACAGAAGGCCCATCTCTACGCTCTCTCCTTTTGTCCACGCATGACGTGTTCTGCTGTAGCTGAATTCTGAGGACAGGGAACCTCAGATTGAGCCACAATCCCTATCAGTCCAGCCAGAGTTGCAGTAACTTTTGTCCAGTCCCACCTGCTTAACGAACACAACTAAGACAGCCATGTTCAAGAACATCTATTCCTTGGAAGTATTTCTGACCTCAGAAATTAAAATCACAGGCCGGACTAGTGTGGGCGCAGGGCCAGGAAGCTTCAGGATTTCTACGAACTCTATTCTGACTGCAAACGCCTGACTCCTGCCTAACCCTGGGCTCCTGGAAGCAGAGCCTGGACTTCTAGTCAGGGTAGACGATGGGGCGGCACAGGCGCATGTGTGCATGTGCAGTGTTTGTGGAATGACTTGAAACGGGAAGTTGAGAAAAGCACCGGTAGTCTAGTTCCTTTTGCTGCCTGGAGCCCATCTCCGCAGCAGACCAGAAGTAGCCTAGTCAGACAACTTGCCTTATACCGTCTGCCATCTAGCCAGGTGACTTACTAATCTCTTCTAGAGACTTCTGGGACTATATTAGACCCAAACTGTGACCCATGCTGCCAGGCTTGGATGGAACCTGGGATGACAGCTTTCTAACTGGCTTATGTCTTTCCAAACATAAGCCCTTCGACCACTCTGCTCTGCCCAAAAACCCTGTGATAGAAAAGTGGGTTGAGTTTTTATGCCAAGAGTTGGCTACTATAGGTTTATCCACTCAGTCTGCTCTTCACTCCACAATCTTTACTGAGTAAGAAGCAGGTGGCAGACACTGTGTGAGACAATGAAGACCCAGCCTGTGACTTCAAACAACTGCTCCCTGGTAATGGAAAGAGGTGTGGGGTAGTTCTGATGACAAAGCACAGTAAGCCCCTCCCTGGGAAGGTGAGAGCCAGTCCTGGCTGGCTTGGTATGAACAGTGTCGCAGAGGAGCCCTTACATGACAAAAAGATAGACTTTCCCACAGAAGATGTGGTGTGGGAAGACACGGGCTGTGACCAGCTGGGTCTGGGGAGGAAAGCAGTGAGAAGTGGTTGAAAATGAAGTGGAGATACAAGTGGGCCAGAGTTTGGTGGAGGACTTTGAATATGACACTAAAAGAAAGCTTACTTTTTTTTCTCATGTAATATGTGGCTGGTTCCAGAATTTCGCTTGAAGAGTGGCCTGTTCCACTTTGGGCTTTTAAAGGGAATGTGGGGAAGATGATGGGCCAGGGACTGAGGTCAGATGCAGGGAGATGACTGAGCAGTCAGGGTAACTCCGGAGAGGGGACAGCCACAGAAGTCTGGGTGAGATGGAGGTGGTCACCGGATACGCACATATTTGACCAGGTGAGAAGGGAACCTAGAAAGAGCTCTGGGAGGCCCTGTTGTTGAAGGGACAGGCTGAATCCAGGAAGGAGTCTGACACAAAGTTCTAGTTAACAAGAAGAATTTCTGGTCTCAAGTGTTATTTGGCATTAAAAAAAAAAAATCACCTAAAATATACATGCTTTGAAGAACTGAAAAAACCTGTATCACATTTTCTCTCTAAGAGGCAGAGAATGTATTCTAGGAAGACTTCTGGGCCTTAATTAAGAAGCCTGCCAGGGACCCTGGAGTAGGGAAGGCCATCGTGGAAGGTCAGAAGAACAGATGACCAGGGTGTACTGTGCACCTACTTGCACAGACGCATGAGGGCCGCACGATAAAACATTTTCTTCTTCCCTCAAACCCAACCACTCTACCGTTTCCAAGCTCAAGTGGCTAGGAATGTAAGTTAGACATTTTTTGAGAAAGAACCAAAATCAAAATGGTTTATGGTCTAAGACCTGGTAACAAAGTGCCTCGCTGGTGAAAACTTACAACTGAGGTTGTAACACAGGATGGATGACATCTGGAAGCACCACATGCCTCCAGGAGCCAGTACTATGGAAGATCCTTCCTCCTCAATCTCCCTCAATGGAGCAAGAAAATCCACTGGAGAATGGGAGCGCTGGAGGGAAACGGCTGGGAGACAGGGCCTGTTCTTACTAAAGCCTGGCCTAACCCGAACCCTAACACAGCCAGCTCCATGTCAGAAGTTGAACCTAGCATGCGTGAAGCTAATGCCCAACAGATGGACTTACCCTGATGCAGTAAACTAAGCAGGCTGATTCTTTTTGTTAACTTATGTTTACTGACGTAACACTGGTTACAGCTTTCCCCAATTCGTTTGCTCTTGGGCTCCTCACCACCTTGCGCTCTTACCTAACCAATGTGCAAAGACAGCGCCTCCCACTGAGCCTGCAGCCCAACCGGGAAGCTCCCAGCCCTGGACTTCCTCTGCATGAAGTCTGGATGAGCCTACCTCACAGGTCCCCCAACACCTGCCTCTCCATGTTCTATCTCCTGGTCGGCCCATTCTTCATTCACACTCTTGACTACAAATAAGTCCCCAGGGTCAGGTTTCTCCACTTGCTTTACCCTGCCTCCCACGATGCCTTCTCACCCGCTGGGAAGGATCCAGGGGGTTTCACTTTCCATATCTATGTTGCAAAACAACAACCACCTCTTCTCTCCTGACGGCACGACCAGTTCTAGGTGGTGTGCCCCATCCAACCCAGGGGGGCCTCCTCAAACCCTGGGCTCCTGAAGCAGTCCTTGAAGACTTCCTATGGGCAGCCCTCCTGGTATGATCCCCAGCCTGACCGCCCCTCTGGCTGGGAAGGAGGGCCCTCCCTGGCTTCTGCGGGGATGCCCACTGGCCAGGGCGGGCATTGGGTTGTTACCAAAGGAGCGTCTTTTAAGGAGAACAGTGCTGCTCAGTGAACTGATTCCCGCTCCTCCCCCAGGCACACACATGCCATCCAGCTCCCTGCCTCCAACACCACCGTGGCTGTGCTCCCGGAGAGCAGGAATGCACTATTAGCGCTGTTTTCCAAGCCTTTGTCAATTGTCATCTGAAGTTGTCTTAGGTTATGAAATTATCTTGCTGAGTAAAACTACAGAGCAGCACAACTTCTAGCGGAAATCACTCATTTTAAAACTGATCAATCAGTACTGATTATATCTGCGCTACTCATTTCCCCTGGCTATCAGCAGTCTGCTCACACGCCACTGAACTCTCCCTCCCAGTCTGGTAGTGACAAGTCACCGGGCAGAGCAGTGCACTGCCAGCCAGGGATGCAAAGGCCTGCTAGAGGGTGTGATCGTGCACATATGCACACATACGCACGCGCACACACACACATACATGCATGCCAGGGATGAGTGTGTTTCTTCTCTTCAGCTCAGAACAAGCTTTCAGAAACTTGAGAGCTTAATCACCAGTCAAGGGAAGACACAGCCAGGGGACCTGGCAAATGTCCCATAGGCGGGTTCCACGTTGCAGTTCTCAAGTACTTTTGATGAGGTTACTTTGCGACCTTTTCCATCAGTTCAGACAAATATTGTTCAAAGTAGTAAAGAAGAGAGGGAAGCAAACCAAAAATCTCAAAGGAAATGAAGATGAATTGGAAAAAGGAGGGAATGTTTATGTATGTAGATATGGACAAGTCACAGTTAAGTAACATCTGGCCATGCAGAAAGTGCCAAATTTGACCCCACTGCAATCACCCCAATTGATCACTTACAAGTGTCCTTTCTTTTTGGTCCACAAAGATCTGATAAAGATTGCATACAAATTAATCCAAATTAAAGAAAGGAACAGTTTTGAATCAGAATGCCATGTAAGTATGGACTAGGTGAAACCACCGTTTCATAATCCAAGTCTTATTTAAATTATGTCCTCAGCGTCCTTATACACAGATGAACAAGTAACCAGGTCGCCGGATGCTATCATGCTCTAACTCTCGTGGTCTGGAGTTTTTCCAGGGGAGAGTCTGAGGCTCAAGTGTCCCACTACTCAGTCAGCATTTGCTCCTGGGTCTGTGATTTTAGAGCAAGGGGACACTACTGTCGGGGGGCGGTGAGGTGACGGCAGCCACGCTGACGTGTCTCCAGCACAGTGCCAGGTGCCAGCGATGCTTCAGGCCATTGGCACATAGAGGGGACTTGACTCATCTTAACCACCCAACAAAACAGGGCCATTTGTGCCCTCGTTTTGTGGATGAAGAGACTGAGGCACAAAGTGGCGAAGTAACTTGCTGAGTGAGCTAGGGACTCAAATCCAGCCTGGCTTCAGAGCTACGTGTGCGCTCCGGCACCGTGCTCGTCGTCTCTTCTACTGGGGGCTGCAGGGCTGGATTCACCTCTCCCGGGAGAGCTCCTGGGATCTGCTGAGTGGTCCAGCGGAGTGGAACAGGTTTCCTGTCTTGTTCTAATGTTTTGTCTTAAAATCAGTGACATTTTCCTAATTTAAACAGACAAAAGAGGGTTTTGCTCTGAGAGGTCTATAGCTGGTTGATCTTTTCAGAAAAGGTGAAAAGGCTGCTGCAGACCAAGAATAAATATGACCAAAGTCTTGAGGCTGAAAGTCTAAAAGTAAAACAGGGTTGATTCTTCTCCTGGGCTAAGACAATTTCTCTAATGTTTGAGCAAGGAGGCATGTTTTCTTGAGAAAGCTATTCTATAAACAGAAAATCAATTTCCAAATAATCTCCACTCTACAAATTCCCAATTCTCTCCTCCCTCCTTTTACTCAGAATTGTTTTTATGAGGTTTTGTTTTTGCAGACTGATTCTCCCATGTGTATACAGATGTCCTAATCAGATTTTAATGTTCTCAGGTGATAACCCAGTTAGAGGCCAAAACAATTCAGCACAACTCAGTAACACAAGACTAACAGGAAGCAGTGCTTCTCTAGGGTGATTCAGCAACACTTTGCAAAGCGGGTTCAGCGACTCACCTTAGGTTTAAATGCAATGACCTTCAAGACCATCTCAACGGTGAACACGCCGGTGAAGACCATGTTCAGAATGTCCATGGCATCATTAAACATCTTGGACTGCTCATAGTGCTGTGGATGAAGACGGAGGCACAGTTCTCAGAGGCCATCCCAGACCCATACAACGAGGCTCGCTGACCTCTGCGCCCCGCAGGCACCCATCCTCCGCCTAGACATGGAGGTATCCCAAGGTCCAGGACCCTCACCCAGCCACCCCACCGGCACTGCCAGATCACACAGTTAGCACCCCAACAAAGCACAGAGGGGTCTTGACAAGATGAGGATGACTGGATGATGAGGGGGAGACACGGATTTCCTCTGCTCAGGATAAAGGGAGTCCACCCTTTCTTCTGGCAGGGCTTTATTTAGGGCCTTGGCCCATACGCAATACAGACCCAACCCCAATGTCTATGAACAAAGGCTAAGATTTAGTGAGGGGTAGATGCTACACCATCTGGGTCTGTGTTTAATAAAAGGCGGTGCTACCGCAGCTGCCTGCCTTGCCACACATAAGTACATGGTCCTTCTCACTCCACAAAGAATTCTTAATCCATGAAGAATTCTTAAATTTAAGAAAAGTACTGGAAAATTTTTCAGTCTCTACACCCATTTTCCAGCAGCACAGGGAGCTGGTTGGATCTGTTCGAGTTCTTCAGCAGTGTGAAAACCCAAGCCAGACCGCGGTCTTCGCCTCCTGTACTAGTGCAGCGTCCACCTGCAGATAAAGCTGCTGGGAACTTCAGTGTGAATACCACCTGCAATCCAGCTCGGCCCAGTAAAGCGAGGTGCATTCCTTGCCCCTCATGTGAGCAGGAGGCAGCTGTAGTCAAACTCCACACTTCATGGACTGAAGACCGCCCGCTGCCAGACCCAGAGCTCCTGAGGACAGGAATGTGTCTTGCATTTTGTTTTTCAACATTGGGTGTTTTCTCTATGACAGGCCCAGGGCAAAGTCCCTGACTCAAATTATCCAGCAAATCATCTACCTGTCACTGAGTTCAGCAGGGCAGGTTGATTCCCCATCTCAAAGCAAGCAAGGCTCAGCATCACCCAGCGAGGAAGGAGGAGAGTCCGGATCGAGCCCATTTAACTCGGAGAGAGCGTCAGTCCTTAAAGTTTGCTCTGGCCACAGGAGGCCCACGCTAAAGGTTTACAGAACTGAATGCCCTGTTTGGGCTGCGTGGGAAGGTCACCCACCATTACGCTGTACAGTCACCCTCTAGTTAAACAAAAGAGTTACTTTTGCTCTTGAGCACCTACTGTGTCCTGTGTGACAACTATCAGCCAGAATGGAACTCTGGCCAAACTATAACCCAGACTCATCGGAAAACCAAACCCATCCTCTTGTGAGGGGGCAACATTCGACCCTCAGAATTTAGGGTATGGGGCTGTGCAGAAGTCCCAGACGTGATCCCCACAGCTGTCTCCATTTTTACCTGCATGGCCAAGCAGAGTGTGTTGAGCATGATGAGGACAAACATCATGTATTCGAAAGGCGAGGAGTTCACCACGTACCAGAACTTGTACTGGTAGGGGTTTTTGGGGATGTATCTCCGCAAGGGACGTGCTTTCAAGGCGTATTCAACACACTGACGCTGCAACGGCAGAAAAGAGCAATGAAGGGGTCCCGAGCACGTCCAGGGGAGAAGAGCACAGTTCTTGTCCGCTCTGAAGGAGCGATGCACACCGAGTAGGAGGAACCAGGAGGACTGGGGAGACCACAAAAAGCCCACTCTGAGTCACTGACAAAGGGCCCCCTCTCTGCTGCCTCATCAGATCCTCACAGCAACCTTGGGGGTAGGCAGGACACCTGGTCTTATTCCATTTTCCTTATTAAAAAGCTGAGCCCAGAGCACGGAACTCCCTTCCCTGAGGCGCTGCAGAGCATAAGCGGAGAGGGGCTATGAGGCTAGGACCCAGGTCACCCTGACCCCTCATCCATGCCGCTGTGGTTCTGTGGTTCTATGTCTGTGGTTCTCCTGCCTGGGGTCTCCTCAGGAGAGGAAGCCAAGTAAGAGAGGTGCAGAAATCCTCAAGAACCAGAGGGGCTGGGTTCACTTCTAAGACTCAAGACCCTTAGTTGCCCAGGACAGACCCTCAGCAGCCATGAGCCTCTCATGGTGAGCATTGCGTGTGAGCTAGCTATGAGCCTCTGACGTTTGAAGACTCATGTTTATCTCAGAAGCTTAAGACCTGGTCGGTAACAATTCTCTGGCAAAACCCCAAACTGTAATGCTGGCTGGACTGAACCCCAGTTGGGACCGAGTCAGAACACTATTCTCACTCACTACAGAGCTGAGATGGGTCCACCCTTCGCTGGAAGCCCAGAGGGAGCCTCCAGGCCCAAGAGCTTTTGGTTCAACATCAAGGCCTGTCCTGCTCCTAGGCAATCTACCTGCCCCTGAACTTCTGCTTTGACTCTCTGGCCTCTGACTTCAGACAGCTCTCTGTGTCCAGGACACGGCCCCACTGTGCCCTCACATGTCACACCACACCCCCCATTCGCGCCTGCTCTGGACCTCAGACGGTGACAGCTTCAGCTCTGCCATTGCCTGACACTCTTCTTCCTTGGGAAAGTGTCTGTCACTGGTGTAATCTTCAGGGTTGAAAGGAACTCAGGAGACCACCTTTCTGCAAACAAATCTACTCCAATGATACAAAGGTAGCCCGGGACAGACCTCCTCACCACGCCAGGGCCACCTCCCCCAGGAAGCTCAGGCTGACAGATGATTCTTGCTCACAATGTCTTTATCAAACAGAGATGCTACTGATAGAGGACCTGGGGGAACTCTCAGAATAGAATCTCAATCTCACAGACAATCTTTTGTGGCTGAGAGAAACTTCTAAAAGCAACTTCTTCATGCCCTCAACTTAGTGATAAGGGAGCAGTCACAGAGCAGGTGCAGGCAGAACAAGATCAGAACACAGGTCTCCCAGCTCCCTGGCCAGAGGCCCCTGCTCCCATCAGACTGGCTAAAAGGTGGCACTATTTAGCAAGAATGATGCCAGTGCAATCTCAGTCTTCAGTTTCAAGTGAGCGGCATTACAGGGTGTCATAGGGTGCTTCCTCCTACTCCAACAGTTCTCAACGATGCCTGGAGATATTTCTAGTTGCTGCTAGTGGAATCTAGTAGGAGAGGACAGGTAGGTGGCCAAGCACAACAAAAAATAACCAGGTGTAAACTGTCAGTAACACTGAGGCTGAGGCTATCCAAGACTCTCCCTTAGCAGAGACTGTGGGAGAGTCAGTAGGTGCCTTCTGGCCCCTGGCCACACTACCCTACAAGGTTCTGAGCCGTCACCAGCAGGTCATGACCACAGAAGTCCACCTAAACATTCTCTCTCTTCCCCGCAGGTGTCGGGGTGGACTGCACAATAGAGTCTGCTCTGTGTCTGGGAGCCCAGCTCTCAACTGTAAAGGCTCAAAGTGGCTGAGAGGGTGCTCTGAACGGGACCCAAACCCAACGGCAGACAGCAGGTGGGCACCCTCCTCTGCACACAGGGAAAAGGGGGAGCAGTCAGAAGAGAGGTCACTCCTCTCTGCCGCAAGGGATGGAAGCCCAGACAGTGTGTGACTTTAACCTGATTTTTGTCCAGCTCACAGTTCTTGTACTCTTTCTCCCCCTGCTCCTGAAATGTGACGATGACGAAGCCCACAAAGATGTTCATCATGAAGAAAGCGACGGTGATGATGTAGATGATGAAGAAGATGGAGATCTCCACACGGTAGTTGTAGATGGGGCCAACGTTCTCCCCATTCGAGTCGATGGCTTTATACAGCAACCTGCAGGGCAGAAGGACCAGGTGAGCACTGCCAATCCCACAGGCCCAAGCAGCCCGGTCTGCTGCCCTCCCGGGGCGCCCCCCTTCTGAAGGCGCTCAGGGACGCCTCCTGTCAGACCTCGCGCCCCAAGTCCCTGGGCACAAGCATGTCTGAGGCCACGCCCTTAGCACTAGACCCAGTCACCCCAGCACTCGGAGGCGGGAGCGGCTGGGACAGATTCACTGGTTGACTGTTTCAAGGACTGAAAACATTTCTCACAGCTTTCCAAGAACAGTCCTTTCTATTCTGATAATGGACGGGAGGAATGTCACATAAAAGACACTGGAAGAACTGAACCCTCTAAGCAAGCAATCAGCGTATTGCCAAAGAACAGAGAGGTTCCCCAAACTGAAGCACGTCAAGTTAAATACATGCCAAACAGAACTCTCAACAATAAGAAGGGAAGTTCCTGTAACAACCCCAAGGGCAAGTTACCCCCATCCTGAAATGCAGGAGCAGCAGTTCTGAGGCACCCTCCCCATGGGGACACTGCGCTAGGCATTTTCACATCCATCTGGAGTGGCTGACGCTGCTGTCGTCCCCACTGTACAGAGGCACAGAGAGGGCACTCAGAGCCCTGCAATCACACCCCTAGGGGCAGAGCTGGGAGTTGGGCCAGTTCCTTTGAACCTCACATTCATTACCCTCACCCTGATTTGCTAAAGCACAGTGCTCTGTGCAGCCAGTGCCTCTGTGAAGTGAAAGGCCTTACTCCACGCATTGTCTGTCCCTGGGATCAGTTCCCTAACAGCTAAGTCCCACCCAACCGTTCCGCTACTCCACAGGGACTCTCGTAGCTGTCTCTGACTCTCACATGTATCTAGAGGGCTCTGCCAGCTTGCAGGACTTCTGGGCACGGCAACAGGACAGTTAAGGTTCCACCTAGGTATACAGTTCTGGTGGCAGGGTCTGGACATGGGTGGGACAGCAGAGAGTGACAAAGTACAACAGACTCTTCTTTTATATTCTATGTAGCTTTCTCATGCTTTTCTTTCTTACACTACCCATCAACAGCCCAGCCAGCTTCAGGACCCTGTTCTGCACGTGACACTGGCTAAGTATGGGCTTGGGGGGAGTAGGGATGGCTAGATAGCTCTGGATTTTCTATGGTGCCTATCACAGCAAGTTGCATGGGTCTGGCATTAAACGCACATTTCATGAATAAGTAAGTGCCTTGATGGAAGACACGCTAGAACAGCAACTGTCCACGCCTGGCACTTCAGTCTAAGAGGGATGAATACATGAATGGCAGGAGCACTGTCAAGTCCTCTTCAGCAACAGTGGGCTGGCAGCTTTCTGCCATGGTCACCACCAGGAGCTGGCATGACAAATCAACGCTTCGGAGGCCCCCCCCTCCAGCAGAGATGCTGCCCAGGAGTCACTGAGATGAGCCCTCTGCTGGGATCACCCCGCCTCGCAGCTGCTACAGTACTGTTGCTGCCCACAGAGGCCCCCCCATTCCCTACTCACAGGAGCCCTGTAGCCAAGAAGTGATCAGTAAACGGCCCAAAGTTTCAAAGTCCCAGGACAAGCCTGCAACTGTGGAGAGATGCGGTCTCCAGGAGAAACGGCCCCACCCAGAGAACAGGCAAGCAAAAGCACCCTGTCAGACATCCACCCTCCGCACTTACTCAGGCCAGCCCTCAAACGTGGAGACCGTGAAAAGCGCCATCATAGCCGAAAGGACATTGTCAAAGTTGAAATCGCTGTTCTGCCAGATCCTCTCCCGGACCACAGGGTTATCGACATCCCCATCCTTGTAGAGGATAAAAAGCCCCCTAGAGAGGAGAAGAGGCATGAGTGGGGCTGACGTCTTGACCCAGGGTGATCATCGTAGCCCCAGTCCCACCTCCGGGCACCGTCACACCCAGTGCTGGCTGGGCCAGTCTGTGTTTCCCCCTCCATCTCCCTGCACTGAATCTACTCTGCAGTTCAAATAACTGCCCAGTCACTAACTAGCTCAGGGTATTCTCCGGAGAAGCTAGCAGACACCCAGCATATGTCTGTTAACAAAAGAGAACCGTGAGCAGTGAACACTGCTCGTACACAATGGACTCAATCACACACTGGCAAATCCAAAGCTTTGGCCATGGAGAATTCCATACACTCTGGGAAACAAGCCCAGGAGGTATCTTCTTCTGTGCATTTTAATTTTAATCAAATTCCTTCTCTTAATAATCTTCCCAATTTTCTTTCCAAAAGAATTCTGTGACTTTTGGCAATGTTTCTCAGGATTTTATTTCCGGAAAGAGTCTAAAGTCTTTATTTCATAGGTGAGGACTCAGGCATGAGAGGAAGGGCAGGGTCTCCACACTGCTACTGCTCTGTGCAGCTGCAGGGGGCGCCCTCCAGACTAGTGCATGGTGCCCTGGAGGGGCACAGTCACAGTGGTTCTGCAGTGGGTGCTCTCTGCCTGCACCTCCTGCAGAAAAGAAACGTCAAACTGACATAAGCAGATGAGCAGCCAGACGTCAGGGACAGCTCGAAGGGATGGGGACACGGCCTCAGAACTGGAGACAACTGCTCCACGGCGGGGTGGGGGGCAATTGTGCTCACTACTTTGCTCTGCCTTTGCCTGCTCTTGAAATGGAAACATGACCAAAATGTGGGTGACAGGGTCAAGGGGAGAGCCAGGGAGAAAACCTGTCTGATGGTGGGCAGTTCCTGAACAGTCAGCTGAGCTCTAAGTTCTGGTCTGGAGGAAATCAGCCATGGGTCTGCAGGGCATAGGGTGTTGTTGTTTGGTTTTTTTTTTTTTGGTGGGGGTGGGGGTGTCATTTAATAATTGTTACTTTACAGTCTGTTTTTTTTTTTTCTTCCAGAATACAGATTCCATAGCAAACATAAAAAGCCATCCATGTTTTCTTTGGGGAATGATGAAGAGCTTAGAGGTAGTACTTAGAGGCAGTACTTGCACAGCTTTGTGATTATACTAAATTCCAATGAATTTTACAATTTAAAGTGGCTATTTTTTTGCTACATGTAATTCACCTTAATTAAAACAAAACAGAAATCCCCATATCCCTTTAGTCACGAGCTGAGCACATGGGCCCCTGTCACTCCATGACAAAACGTCTGGAGGGCCAGCATGAGCAAATCCCTGCCATGTTCTATTTGATCTTCCCAGTTCCCCACTCTTATGCTCAGGATGCCCACCTGCATTCCTCAGGGTTACTTTTGGCTTCATCTGTGCAGCGATAGAACTTCCCCTGGGTGCAGAACGGACAGACAGTCAAGTTCGGGCTCCTGCCCCACTCCCCACTCCCCCACCCGGCTGCCTGGGCTCTGTGCCCAAAGGCACACCTCGTACCTTGAACAGCTGGACCCCAATGCAGGCAAACATGAACTGGAGGAGGGTGGTGACGATCATGATGTTGCCGATTGTCCGGATGGCCACAAAGACACACTGGACGACGTGCTGGGGACACAGGGGATAAGGATGGGGGTGTCGCTTGATGATGAGGTTCTAGCCACAGAAATACCAGTCAAGATTTTCCATGATGATGTGTATTTTTACATGATTTTCCAAGCTGGTGGTGTTTTGTTTTTCGGGGAGTCATTTGGAGGGAGTTGCCCCCAGTGCACGGTGGCCAGCTAGAGATGCACCCTGTACATGGGCCCTCACTGGACTCCCCCAGAGCAGTGAGCCTGGAGAGACGAAAGGCTAGGGGGTACTGTGTGGCCTGAGACACAGGCTCTGCCCCCTACAAGGACTTAGGGAAATGCAAATGTTCTGGCTTTTTGTGGCGCCTGCACGAGAATAAACTTAAAGACTAAAATAAACCCAAAGTAACACTGTTGATAACGCAAAAAGTAAAAAAAACAGTGTCCACACACAGAAAATATCTTAAATGTACAGAAGTTTTTAAAAAATAATTATTTCAAAAATGCTGTCAGCACTTGGCAGAGGCAGCCTAACTGGGTAGAAATTTCTTTTCCAAATGTGTATCACACTTTAAAATCCATCAGGCCTCAGCCCCTGGTGTTGGCCCAGAAAAGTGAGTAATTACAGCTCACGTCAACTGAAGCAAGTCCAGTTTGCTGGCGGTGGGGCGGGGTGGGGGGTGTCCAAACCTTAAGTCCTTTGGCTCTGTTGATGGCCCTGAGCGGCCTCAGGACCCTCAGGACTCGCAGAATCTTCACAACAGAGATGGCACTGGATCTAAAGCAAAGAGCAGAGGCCAGAGTGTGAGCAGAGCGTCCTCCACTCGGATGAAAGGCTTTTAACACTACACTTGGCCGTCGCGCTAACACTCTTACACACATGGTGGGACCTAGAGCGAATCTGTCTCCATGACTTGCACAGGACAGTGGGTCTCCGCCTTCCAGGCCACACCACACAGCACCTCCTCCTCCTCCCAGCACAGGGGCTCCACAGAGGCCCACAGGTGCACAGCTAGCCTCACAAAGACACCATTCAGGGGCCTGCTTTGTTCTCTTCACTTGATGTAAACGCTGGGTAGTGCCTGCCTTGCAGGCTTTTAGTTTTGTTTGTTTGGTTTTCTCTGTCAAGTGTGGAGACCTATGGCAGGGCTTTCGTGCTGGGCTTCTCTAGGCTTCAAGGAGCCCACTTTGGTGGGAGAGATGGGCAACTGCAAGCTAGCCTGGCAGTACGGCGACCATATGCAGCCAAGCCAGGGCAAACCCTGGGGCGCCTTGAGAATCCATCAACAGGCTGAGGCCCAGGTGAGTGAGTGCCAAGGAAGGAAAGGGGGTTAGTCACATGAAGGAAGAGGGGGCCCAGCTAAGCAGCTCCTAGGAAGACCCTAAAGGAGAGAATGCAGCCCACTTAGCACTGCAGGTAGCTCGGAGCGGCCAGCATTTGCTCAGGAAGCAGTGGGCCAGGACCACCGTTGGAGAAGACGGGCAGATTTGGGAGTTTACAGGAGCTGCAAAGACATTAGTGAGAACGTCCTTCCAAGCTACTGCAATACGGCTCTCTCCTCCCAGCTAGGGGTGGCAGCGGAGGAGTCCTAACACAGAGAGCCATTTCAGGCAGGGGCCCCTGGTCTTCTGAGGGCTAGAACCTGTCCATTTGCCTGCATGTGTACACGCTCTCATACGGGGGCGCTCACGGTCAGCGCCTGAGCAGAGCTGCTCGCACATCAGCAGGAACGCAAGGACCTCCCGGACATTCCCACTGGAGCCTCAGCCCCGCCCCGGGGCAGAGCAGGCAGACTACTCCCCGTCAGAAGCCCCCGAGGGTCACGGAAACACACCACAGCTCTGACTTGCAGTCTCGCTTCCTCCCAGTTGAAAACTTTAGAGGCCAAAAGAAGGGGTCACGGCAGCTGGAAACCAAGGGGAGCCTTCACTAGCCAAGCTGAATAGGCCCCTGCGGCCACCTTGTCCCAGCCCCTTCTATAGAGATGGAACACAGACCCTGTGAGAGGAGCCAGCAGGCCCTGGAACCAGCCCCAGGAGGAATTCCTAGGAGAGCCCACCACCCCAAGACTTGGTTCACCACTGCTGAAAGCAAATGTCACACACGAGAAGCCCAAACAAGTAGCGGGCATGAAAAGAGAAAGGGAGACACAAGAAAGCATGATTTGCCCTCTGCAAATCAAGCTTTCTCAGATAACATAAGCACCAAAACAATGCTTACCCTTTATGAGCTGAGCTAACACTCCTCACATAAACCACAGGCACACGGACACGCGCCAGGATACTTACTGGATCCCGAATGACACAAGAGACACCCCAACAACCAGCATGTCCAGCAAATTGAAGTAGTTCCTGCAGAAAGCGCCTTTGTGGAGGAAGGCCCCGAACGTGGTCATCTATAAACAGAATCATGAGTGACTCACTGCTTCTTCTCTCCCAGGAAAAGAAAACCTGGGCTCTTTAGAAAACCTTGAGGAGAGTCTGACTTAATTAACAAGTGTGCCTTAGGAAGCCAGAAATGCAAACCAGTGGGCTTGAGCAACCCAAGAATTTTTCCAGAAATGGAAAAAGGCCAGCTGATTTCTAGTTCATTTTAAGAGACCAATTTGGACGCTATTACAGTGATGACAAATTTCAGATATGAATACATCCCTGGCCCGTCCTAAGGAGGGTTGGTGTCCATGCGAGGATACGGTCACTGCCCTGCCACCTGGACTCTCCCACCGGCTGTGGCCCCTGTGACAGACCAGGCGGCGTTGCCCCAACCCGGCCTGCCCTGCAGGGGCCAGAGAAGGTGCCTCCTCGGCTCACTCACTGTCCACACTGAAACTTGCAGCCTCTTCGCAGGCTGGCCCCTCACTGTCCTCAAGGTCCTGAGCAACACGGCACCTCAAATAGCGCCTCCTGGTCTGGTGACCCCAGCAGGTGCACGTATGGCCCGGAAGCTGTCCCAGCTCCCCCTCATGGCCTCACTGCTCTCTCGTCTACGCCATGTGTGCCCAGAGTCCACAGTGGGTGCTCCAGCGAGTGCCAGCTGGTGGTGGAAGGAGTGTAGGGAGAACATCCCAGGGTAAGGGGAAAAAAAACCATATGGAGTGCACACTACTTTTTTAAAAAATGGGGATGATACAGATAAATGTATGGGAGAGAAGAGGCAGAGTTGGGAAATAATTATACTGGACCACAGAAAATTGCCAATATTTGGCTGTTTTTCATCTAGAAAAATGAAAATTTCACACAGTTTAACCAAGTAACCAAGAAGACTTCCAAATCTTCTCAAGGTCACAGAAACCACCTTTAGAAGTTATGTGTCTTGTGGTGGCCCTCCACTTCCTGAACCCTTCCTGGTTCAGCTCATTCTCCACGCTCTAAAACACTTTCAAAATGAGGTGTGACTTAGAAGATTTAAGGCAATGAGGAATATACATAGAAATTAAAAAGCCATTATGGAGCATTTCTTTTCCTTTTAAAGAACTTGTATCTGCCCCAAAGTCCAAGAACAAATATACTGATTTAGAACTTTACAATGCAGAGGCAGCAGCCCTTCTTCCCACCTGTGCCCATGCAGGGGGTCCTCTTCGTCAGCCTCCCCCCTTTGCAGGGCAAAGCTCTCTTGCCTGTCTGTGAATATCAGGCCCTTCTTTTAGCCAGGCCTTTTGGAGGTAGCTCCTTCTGCCCACTTGTGTCTATGCAAGTGTCCTTTCTTCTTCTTCTTTTTTTTTTTTTTAATAACAAAACTGCCCTTTGGGGTTAATAAAAAAAATTTTTTAATGTGGAAAGTAAAATAAAACTGCAATTAACCAGGCTAGTGGAAAAAGTAGAATATTCCCCTATCTTCCCATGAGGCAGATAAGCCAAAAAAAAAAAGGCAGCTAAGAATAAAAAGAGGCCTGGTGGGTGCACCTGACCCCGCTCCCCGCACGCCCATCTCTGTGCTCTTACCACGGAGACTGTGGCCAAGATGGGCCCCCTGACTCGGGCGTGTGCCTCCAAGAGGAAACGTCAGTCAAACCCACTGGTTTAAAGGCTGAGAAATGCACTCGAATTTTCAGCAGAATCTTAACAAAGGTTTAAAGAGAGATTGGCTGGTTTTATGGTAACACTGTCATTAACGAAAAAGAAAAAAGAAACTACCAATGTCCCTTCTCCTAGCAATGTTAATTGAGGTTTCACTTTATAGGAGATTTTGTAAAGAGCACAAGTTCCACTTAGTCTACCATAAAATGCATTTTCTTCTGAGATGCACACACGAAAATCCCAAAGTCGTTTAGTGAAAACTGTTGTCCAAAGTCCTCTCCCAGCTTGTCCCGCATGTAGAGACGATGCTGACAGTTCTCATGGGCCACGCTGTGCTGGTGCTGCAAGCGCCCGGCCACCCAGCAACCCTGGCAGGGCTCTCGACTCCCTGCTGTCGGTCTCCAGACCTCTACATCCAAGGGACGGAGCTCACCCGAGGGGCCTTCACAGGCAGTACACAAAGCACACGCGGCCACGGCAGCTGGTAGCTCATGCATGGGCAGTGCATTTAGGGCTTCCCGCCCAGAAGGCACTCATTTCTGTTTGTGTAAATGCAAGCCCATCCATTAAAGCAGATATAAAATATCTTAACACAAATAGATCCAAACTATCTTGCAAATCCCATTGCAAGAAAATAGTGTGCCACTATTTCAAGGCACTAAAAACGTAATTCAGGCAGAGACACGTTCCTCTCCCAGGATAGTCTTTCTCTCTGACTTTGGAGAGGTGGAGGAAAGTTCACACTCAGTGATATGTCTGTTATCAGCTGACAGATTTCAGAGGGTGTAAAAAAAGGAAGCAAAATATAATTTCCAATCACTATGATGAAGCTAAAGTAGCTTCGACATGCATCCAAAGATTAAAAAGGAACAGCAAAGGGTTGAATGGTTTATAGAAAAACTCTTCATTTAAAAAAAAAAAGTGTAGCTTGATCACAGAAGGCAAAAAAGTAAAAATAGTCAAAAGCACGTCACGCGTCTCTGCTGTGTGCACACAGGAGCAGGCCCCTCCACACACAGCCCTGTCGCCTGTTACCTTCAAAATTATTTCAAATGCAAAAGTACCAGTGAAGACATAATCTGCGTAACCTAGCATCTGGAAGGTAAACAAAGAGTTGCAACTGTTACTGCTACAGCAGCTGTAGAGTATGTGAGGATCAATGCAAAAGCCATTACCTTTAGCAGGATTTCAACAGTAAAGATGGCTGTGAAAGCATAGTCAAAGTAACCCAGTATCTGCAAGGTACAACATGTGGAAATGAGAAAAAGGCATCCGGACAAACCCCAACAGCCACACACCCACATGCACTCAGGGGCTCTCCTCCCAGGATAAGCCTGCCCCTTGGGAGTCAACGCAGAGACGCTCTGAAGCCCCTGCAGGGTCCAGCTGCAGCTCGTCTCAGGACCAACGCAGAGCATCTGGGGACACTCATCTCCTTGACCCTCTCACGCTGACTCTCAGCCGTATGTCTAAGATGGGTTCATGTCTACATACATATTGGTGACCTCTCTCTTCAGAGCACCACAGCCACAAATTACTTGTGGCATCAGATCAATTCACTCTACACACATTTTAGGTTTTCACCTGCGTTTTTGCTGATTGAAATACACTGTTGTGCAGTTTGGTGGAAAGATGAAACAAAAGTGGAAGTGGCGTCAAACGGGACCAGACACCTGCACCGTTTCCTCCACCCCGGCCTGTGTGAGCAGGGAGTTGGTACCCGCCCTTGTGCTAGGCTGGTCACGTCCACGAGGAAGACTCTGCCTCTTCCTATTTTTCACCTTGCTGAGCCCACTCAGAGAACAGCCAGCCCTGGCCTTTCAAATGTCAGTTCAGGTACTTGGTCAGCACTGCCAAAAAACCATCTACTCTCCAACCGAGTCCTACAACCCCCTCTGGGCCCCTGCTTCTTCTGAGAGCCAAGGGCACAAGAGAGGCGGGCAGGTGGGCCAGCACCAAGGAGTCTGACAGGTCAACTAAGTGGTCTCATGGAGCCCCCCACAAAGACAGCCCCTTCTGGCTCTGACCTCTTCAGTTCTTTTACCGTAGCCCACAGTTGTCAAGAAGGCAAGCAGTTTTGCTAGAAACTCTGCATTTATTTGTGTTTCTGGCCAGGCAATGCAAAGTGCTTCCAGCACATGACCAGGCCTTGCTGCTTCCTCCCTAAGCCGTCCGAGCCACAGCAGGACTGTCAATGCTGAAAGCGCCTGCCATGCCCAAGAAGACACGGCCGCCTGTCCAGCATGGATAACTTGGCACTGGGGTCAAAGCTCTCAGGCTGAAGTTCCTTCCTCACTCAGCCTCCGTCCTTTCATTCACTGATCACTCGGCATTTAAACAAAGCTGTGTATGGTATCTGAAGTAGTCACACTCACAGATGCAAAGTAGAATGGAGGTCGTCAGGGTGGGAGCGGGGGAGCTGCTGAGTGGGGACAAGGTTTCCGTCATCCAAGACACCCCCATTCTAGAGCTCTACCGTACCCCACGTGCCCGCGGGTAAGACTACTGCTCTGTACGCACAGACATCTGTTAGGAGGCTGACTCTCACGAGCAGAGTTCTTTCCACACTCTGCGGTATTTTAAAAGCAACACACATATGCACGTCTATTAAAAAAGAACAATATTCTTGGGGGAAGCAGCAGGGAAATGAACTCAAGGAGATATGATTACAATTGAAGAATAACATGAGGCCCAATGTAAATGGACTCTTCGTCAGTCTGGGTTCCAGACTAACTCC
Organism: Galemys pyrenaicus; assembly: GCA_019455555.1. NCBI lineage: Eukaryota > Metazoa > Chordata > Mammalia > Eulipotyphla > Talpidae > Galemys > Galemys pyrenaicus. Next base: position 11,527,988 of record JAGFMF010011397.1, read on the forward strand.
TGACCTAGCCTCGTCACATCGTGATGTTGTTTTCCCCCACACGGCTCTTTCCCTGGCATCTCATTTCCATGAAGGAAATCAGTGGCACGAAGAGAGGTCTCTGTTCTGTCCAGACCTCCAGATACACAGCCCGGGGAACCTCTAGCATGAGGCCTAATCTGTGCGTGCAGATCGGGACAGGTGCAGAGACTTCATCTTTACCTCACCCCAACATGTGCCTTTAAGAAAAGTTCTTTTTATCCCCTGTTGGGGTATACCTTTACCAACCAGACAGACTGGCTCTGCCAACTCCAGACCAAGAGCACAGGAAATGGAAAGACACAGCCTGAGACTTGGTTGTCACAACTCAGATCCCCAGGGCACTGAGCTGGTGATTTGTCTTCATCCTCAATTTTCTAAAAATCTGCTGTACAGGAACAAGTACACACAATCCTCCACCCCCACCCCAGGCCAAGCAGGGCCCCCTGAAGGCCGGGCACACTTTCCGGCCTCGCTCTCCTGGGAGGACTTCTTGGCACTTACCTGAGACTGCGCTTCAGTATCAACAGCCCCAGTCTGCACGCACAGATCAGGTCACCGACAGCCCACCGACTCTGACGTGTCTGCCCTTCGCTTTGTTCTCAGCACTGAGCTAGTGGAACTGGAGAGGGGCTGCTGGGTCAAGCGCCAGAGCCCACGTGGGGGAAGGGAGCTCCCCCTACAACATGACACTGAGGGACAGAAAGCGCCCCCGACCTGCTTGCCCTGTAAACCCTCCTGTCCCGCCAAAACAGCATCTCCTCTTTCCGGAGCACTCTGCTCCCCATGCCTCCACTTCCCTGTCTCTCTTCAGGAGCAAAATCAGCTAGCTCGGTACATGTACGTTCTCAGGAGATGTGATTCTGACAACCCTGATTAAGAGCTCCTGGGCAGGTGATATACCTGTTTTCTTCCCCCTGCCAGATGCTTCCACCAGGGAGAAATCCTAAACTAGGTGGGGATGTGAATATGACTGAGAAGGGGGAAAGAGGGACCACAATTTTGGCAGCAAGCAAGGAAGAAGAGAGGCAGGGCTCCTGAACATATGAAAAGTCACTCAAGTTTTAAAATGCATGATTGATAAGGGTTTGTCCTGATAAGATAAAACCCCTCTGGCACTTGCAAACCTAAAACGTAAAATGCTTGCAAGGGACTCAGAGGCCAGTGCTGGACCTCCACAGCCTGGCAGACCAGGGCAGACCCCAGGGCGAGCCCTCCCGGCTCCGGGGCTTACAGTGTTCCGGAAGGAGTGGCTACGGATGGGGTCCTCAGCGGCGAGGGCGGCGCTGCTCAGCATGATGAAGACGAGGATGAGGTTGGTAAAGATGTGGTGGTTGATGAGTTTGTGGCATCCCACGCGGATCCTGGGGGGAAAGTCATTGCATGGACGCTGCCCTGGGCAGGGTCCACGCAGACAGGCCAGCACCCTCAGCATGGGTCCCTCTGCAGTGACCGGTACAACTGTGCCCCCTGCCCCCCAGCAAACCTGAACCTCCTGACCACTAGCCCCTGGAAATCCCCAGATGACAGACCCCGCGGGCCCGCGGCACCTTGGGTCTGTGCAGGGGCTCCGCAGAGACCACCCACTGAATCCTTAAAGCAGGACCAGCCCCGCGAAGGTCAAGAATCTGAGGCTTGGGGCCTCCCTGGTGGTGCAGCGAATTGAGCACCTCACTGGGGAGCATCCGTGGCATAGCAGCGCAAGTTTGATCCCTGGCCAGAGAGAGGACCCACATGGCTAGCAGACCTCTCCTGCCTCCCCGCTGTTCCCCTCAGCACTGTGTTTCAGTCCATCTGCCTGTTCTGCTCCCTGCTGTGTCTCTGGTGAATCCTCTCACCTCCCGCAACTCTGGCTGTGCCCCAGCTCTTGTATGTATAAATAAATAAATCTTTAAAAGAAAAAAAAGAAGCAGCTGAGGCTCAAACATGTGAAAGAACTTTCTTAAGGAAGGGACGAGGAGAGTTCCAGTCTGGGTCTTTCTGACAGTGACATGTTCCGCTACAAAGTGAAGCCCCACCGCCCAGCTTCTATGCCTTGGACAGAAGTGTGACGCCAGACAGACAGCATAGCAACCGCTCACAAAGCATGGCGGCAAGCCCGCTCTCCACTCCAGCCCTGTTACATTAAATCTGACCTCAGGAGTCAGGCTTGGCGAAATCTCCTGTTTTGTAGAGATTCTGTCCTAAGTGCTTATTTTTCAGAGTTGACCTGCAATAAGCAACCCTGAGAAAGTGAAGCACAAGTCACCCCCTCATGCGGGACTCGAACAAGGCCTCACTGCACCGGGTGGTGGGGTTTTCAGGGAGTCCCGTGGCACCAGGAGGCAGGACTGCGTGGCCTGGACCCAGCACCCATGGCCCGGCTCTGACCATAGTTCCGAGACCACCAGAGCTTCTCCCACTGCCCACACCCCCAACCCAGTGTCCTGTGGGTCACTCAGGGCCTTACCGTGCTTAAACTCAGCATTTGACCCTAAATTTTAAAGATTTACTTTTGACCCATAGAATCCATGTAGATTTTAAAAACCCTTTGAAAAGATTTTTTTTCACCTTCCAAACTGGAATCAATTTTCTAAAATGACCCCTTGTTTCAAATCCTCCCTTCTGGGGGGGGGGGGTTTAAACCAGATGTGCCCCAAAAGGGCGTGCAGCTGAGTCTGGGGAAGACTTTCCAAAGCAGTGGATCAGGAGCGCTCACAGCTGTGGGGAAAATCAGCCCTCTCTTGGGCAGACGGACACACGAGCACTAGGTGCCGTAACTTGGCTGAGTAACTCTTTTTAAAGAGCCACCCAGACACTCAGCAGTGACGAGCTCTAAGAGCTGTCATCCGGTCTCTCAGTCCCTAGGACCTCAGCCTGCCTTGCTTCCCAGCTGTGAGAGTCTCCCTGCAGTAACTTTCATAGTTCTCCAACAGCCCAGAACTACTTCTGCAATTCTAGGAGCCTTTCCAGGACCCATTCATTCCCTCTGGCATTTTAGTCAACCCCAGAAGATTTGAAACCTAGAAACCAACCAGTAAATAAATATCTCCTTCTTACAGTATTTGTGAGTAATTAGCATGTTCCTGGCACAGCCTGGATTGTTCTAACATGATACTCTGCTATTTTAAGAGTTGAACTAAATAGCTACAGTCTACAAACTGTCACTGAGCAGTATTACTCCATCACCTTAAAAATAGGGGGGAAATTGTCAACTAAACTGGATTTCTAGATGCAGATGCTGTGAAGAACTTGATCACAAAATTCCAGCCCAAAAAGCATCTTAAAAGAAGACCCACTCGTGGGGCTTCCCTGGTGGCACAGCAGGCGAGCGCCGCACTACGAAGTATCCACGGCACAGCAGCGCGAGCTCGATCCCCGGCCAGGGAGGGGACCCACATGGCGCAGCAGACCTCTCCTGCCTCACCCGCTGCTCCCCCCAGCAGTGTATTTAAGTCTATCTGCCTGTTCTGTTGCCCGTTCTGTCTCTGGTGAGTCCTTTCACCACCACCCCCCCATACCTCTGGCCCAGTTCTTGTCTGCATAAATAAATTTAAAAAAAAAAAAGATGACGACGACCCGCTCATTAAGAAAGGGTCCTCTGGGTGACAATCACTTCCTGGGGGCCAACCCCTAGGACGCCAGAGCTGTGGACACCAGGTGAGCACAGGCACTTCCCCACCCGCTGCTGACCCCTGTGCCGGGCCGGGGAGCCGGTAATCTGGAACAGTGTCCCCCCCAGGACCTGTCACCACCCTCACCCCTACGCCCCTCTCCCAGGAAGGGAAAGGTGAGGAAGATATGGAGAGAGAGCAGCAGCGGCCAGGCCAGGAAGGAGAGGGTTGAGGGGACTGATGGGCAGAGGGGGCTGAGAGCGACCCTCCCTCGTTAGGTCCCCAGATGCCCTCAAGCAACCCACCCAACCAGAAAGGGGTATTTACGGATTGGTCTTGCTAAGAATGAAGAAAGCACTCCCTTCGGGGATGGGGGCGATTTTCTCCTTCATGTTCAACTCAGAGATTCTCCGAGGCCGGGGACCAGCAGGAACCTCAGGTTCATCCTCCTCCTCCTCCTCTTCCTCTTCACCTACTTTAAATGAAACACTTTTTTTCATAGACATGAAGTAATCACTGCATTTGGGTTTGAATTACTGCTCTCAATTTCACATGAAAATCTGGCTTAAATTTGAACATTTATCTGCTTACACTAAATAAACCCTTCAGGACACGGACTGTGTGTGGGAGGGGGCTGAGAAGCAGGCCTGTCTGAGTGTGGGCAGCGGTGAGAGGAGGCGCCCAGCAGCTAAAGAGCTGAGCACAGGCTGAGGCGGCGGCAGCGGCTTCTCACAGCCATCCTCCTGGCATCTGGCTGCCGCCCCGTGACCTGGCTCAGCTTCAGCTGAGACACCGTGCGTGGGATTCCAGTCACACAGGAGCAGCCCCCCAGGCTCCCCCCCCACAGTCTGCCTACATCTGGCAATACAGGCACCAGCTAATGTCAGTGTGTCAGGCAGTGCTAATAACTGGTCACCACCTGGAGAGGTCTCCCCACTCACACTTTCTGGAATTTGGGTTATCGAAGCCGCCTGGGACTGAGAGCAAAGCAGATCTTGCCGGTCCGTCAGGAGTGAACACACGGCCTCAGCGGCCTCAGCAGCCCAGCGTGCACTCGCTGGACTGGCCAGTCACAGACTCCAAGGGGTGGCCAAGCCACATAGCTCATGAGCTGAAAACACCATACCTGGCACGTCGCAAGGCGGGTAGGGGTCCTTGTCCTCATCCTCTTCTCGGTAGTCATCGATTGTAACCTAGGATGAGAGAGGTCTTGGGAGGAAAGCGGACTGACCTACATTACTTCACAAGGTCAAAGAGAAGAGCCAACCCTGCCATTCAATAAGGGGCAGAGAAGTCCTCTTCAAAGTACGCGCTATCGCGAGTGTGTAGGGACCAGCAGATGTCCCCAGGTGGTGATTCTGCTTAAGAGAGAAGGACGATGGCAGATGCAAGCACAGCATAAGCCCTGCTCAGCATCAGCCATGGTCGGCGGCACCACCCACACCTCTGTCCTCCTCCTGCCCGGCTCCATCAGGCACTGTGCACTACTGCACAGCAGGCGCCTGCCCCCCGACTAGACACTCAACTCCATGCAGGCAGTGGCCTTGTTGGTCTTGTTCATTCCTACCCACAAGATGTGATACACAGCAACCACCAGTGCAACGAACAAATGAGTGAAAGATCGAGAACTACCAGAAGCAGGATGAAGTCTGACAGTAAAGCCCTGATCCTGGGATCCTCTCTGGGGGCAGACACCATTGACAACGCCCACTGGAAGACCTGTACCCAAGTCAGATGGGACCCCACAATTCCAGTAAAGAAAATACATAAGTGGGGAGATCGGTCAAATATTTATTGTACCAGTTCTCAGGTGAAATCTGGTGAACTGCCCACTGCCTAAATCACTCACAACCCTGCAGGGGAGCCACGCCTGCAAGGCTCTAGTCCACTCTCGCGCCAAACACCACACGGACACCTTCACGGCGCCAATGGCACATTTATGGAGACATCAACAGAATCATTTTGAAACAGGAAGGAGAGTAGTAGTATTTTAGAACAAATACCTTGTTATCACTGTTGGCGATCTGATTTACTTCTGGTTTGTTATTCTTTTTATTTTCCAGGCTCTCTTTTCTACAAGAAAGAGAATACAAGAAACCAAATAACCACGTTGCTATGTATAACAATGTTCGTCAGGGTGGTCAACCAGTAATGGCCTGATGAAGGACAGAATTTAACTGGAAATAACACCCGTAGAAGAATATAGCACGACCAGAGCTCCCTGTTAATATCAGTGACTTGGATCCTTTACACAGATCACCTTATTGGTGTGCTCATCCTAGAACTAAGCAGTATTGAACGCAGCATTTATGTTACGACGCCAAAACCAACCACAGCACTTCTTGAAGCAAGGAGACATATGACTCTCGGCTGGGAGGCAGTGAGAGACAAGCGTTTGGGACCCCACCATGCTTGGTTCATGGCTGCCATGATCGGCACTCAGCACAGAGCCTCCCCTAAGGCTGGCTCCCCTCAGCAAAACATCTCAAGAGAAAATGGGGTTACCTGGCAATCTTTTTCCTTTCCTTTTCTTCAGCTTCCTCTTTCTGAGCAGTATTCAAACTTTCAGCATCAGCCAAATTGTCTACAGCGATGGCCAAGAAGACGTTCAGTAGAATATCTAATTTGAACATTTTAAGGGTACAACACATACTGAAATGCATTACATCTGCTCAACAGTGAGACGGTCACAGCCCTGTGTTCTGGAAGATGCTGGTGACTGGCACCAGTGCTGTATTCACCTGGTAAAGTCTGTTTTTAGAAAGAAACTACCTATTGCCTAAGAGAATCTAGAAAAAAATAAAGACTTACTCCCACTGAATCTCCAAACTTCAACACTTCCTTTGGTGTATGTGCGCATGCATGCCTGTGTCCTGACACCCAGCCATGGCATACACCGCATAGAACAATCTATAACATAAATGTGCTGGGGTTTTTTTAATGCCTTTTGCTTTATGCGTTTTGTTTCGCTTCCTTTAAAATTTACACATCCACTATCATATATATCCAGGGAATGCTTTCCAAAATAGACCCCTTTAAGGGGCTACACACTATTCAAATGATGACTCCACTAGATAAGACAATCAGCCTCCCTCATGTGAAAGGCTTTCAGAGTCCACGCCGTTCATTCCATCCTACGTGGACTGACTGTGGGGACCCTGGCTTGTGGTCAGATGGCACAGGCTATTCTTTTGAATATCCCACTGAGCCTAAATCACTGACTACTGTGGTTTCATTGTATTGCAAATCATAGAGAGCTAGGTGACTGAACAGTTACTACAATGCTGCATGTGTGGTATCCTTGAATGATTAAAAAAAAAAAAAAAAACCCGAACAAGGTCCCCAACTCAGCAGATGCCTGTTTTTGTATTGACAAATGCTTAAATACATATTTGAGGTATACAAGGATGGGGGCTGGGAGGGGCAGTCATTCAATACAGCTTCCTTCAAAGGCTCCTTTCTGGCCGATGCACAACCATCTGTGCGTGAGGCTGCTGGAGCCGAGACCCCAGACCGGAGCGGCACACCGCTGTCTCACATGCCTTGTGCAGTGTGCAACCCCAGGGTGGCTGAACATGCAAACAAACATAACCTAACAAGGGGCTGATGTGGGATAGCTGCCAGGGGAGATCATGCTTGACTAATCTATTCAAGTCTTCAAGAGGACAAAACGTGAGTGAATTACATTAAGGGTCTTAAAATGACTTTGATATTCTCAAGTTCTTTTTAAACAGAGCTGCAGAGCTGCCCTCGGAAGGAGCCTGTGTCGGGCTGAGCGGCAGTGAGCCAAGGGGAACACTGCTGATGGGCGACGGGTAACTGGCTCAGGGAGGGGTTAGTGGTCAGTGTTCCCGTCAATATCTTAATGAGGAAACAACACATTCTAGATTTTCTAGGTCTTACAAGAATACTAAACTCTTTTCGGTCGTGGAAAACAAATCCAGAGTAATAAACCACAGGAAAATCTAACAAGTTTCTAACAGACACTTTCCAATAGCATATACCAGGACCGTTACCCAGAACCTTCTAAACTACAACGTGCCTTGGAACTCATTCAAAAAGATCTACCAAGCACCTCTGATGTGCCAGGCGCTGTTCTGGGAGCAGGCTGAAATCCCAGCTCCCAAGTAGTGTCTACTCTGGTTGGGGGAGACAGAAGTTAAACTATTTAAGCATTTCAGAAAGCAAAATGTGTTCTATAAAAAAAAAAAAAAAACACAGCACGTAACCAAATAGAGAGTGATCAGGGAAGACTTCTCTGCAGACTGAAGGCTGGTATATTGCAGGTGTCTAAAAGACTTAGCTGCAAGAGGAGCAGAAAAAGATCATTTCTTTGACAAAACATTTACCAAAGGACTGACTATATGCAAGATCCTGCCCATGAGATTTGAGCATAGCAAAGAGAAGACTTCTGACTCAAGAAATGTATCATCTGGTTAAGGGGGTGGGGAAGGTGGCCCGCCCCACACTCCTGAGGATGGCAGGACTCACACATGGTGAGAGACAGATGCATGATGCCTGGTGGAAGGGCTCACTCCTGGGCAGGGGTGAGCAGCAGTAGCTCCCTGCAGGGGGTGGAGCAGCTGCATGAGCCACCAGCAAGATTTATATGAGCTGAGATGGGAGTTTCTACAGAATACTTTGAAGCACAAAGTACTGTCCTTATGGGTTTTGCACAGAGGCTTCCACACTGAAGAAATGTCATCAACAAGTCAAAGAAGATTAAGGGGAAATAACTAAAGGGACATAGGACTTACTGGGAGAAGAATCCAGATTAGGATTCTATAAAAGAAAAAGATGAAGAGCAAGAGGTGAAATATTTATTGAGGGCATCTGGGTGCCAAGTTTGTGCTAGATATGGAGGACACAGAGATAAAACATAAAATCCAAGATGGCACAGTCATGAAGGGTCTGACTGAGGGGAAGGGAGACCTGCAGACTCAGGCGTCTATGCTTAGAGAGTACCTGTTGGCAGGAAAAGAAATAAAGTAAGCTGGAGAAAAGTTACACAGCACAATACAACCCTCAGTCAGCAGACACTTGGTCCCCAAAGAGGTCAAATCAGCAAAGAAATAATAGGTTGGGGGCGCTTACGTCAATCCATGCAAGACAGGTCCCCACCAGTAAAGAAAAGACAGATGTCGTCTTAGAAACACCTGGCTGTGCCCAAAGCCGTCCCTCGCACCTGATACCAGCTGGGTGACACTGAGATAGCTCACACCTGGTGCGTGCTCCCTCCCTCCGGGCTTACTCTCATTCCCCAGAGCCCACTCTGCTGTCCCCAGCAACAGCAAAGGAGAGCAGACAGAACAAGGTAAAGTCATCCACCTCCCCGCCACTGCTGCCACGGTTGCAGGTAATTCAGAGAAGGAGAAATCAAACCGGACAGTGACAACAAAGCCGTAGTCAGCTTGAAGGATACAGTTACCACAAATGAAGAGGATGATGAAGTAGATGCAGACGATCATCCCTGAAGACGACGGCCCCCCATAAGCCATAATGCCGTCGTACATCACGGCGTTCCAGTCTTCACCTGTCAGGATCTAAGAAGCCAAAATTGTGATCAGCCAGCAGGTGAACTCACAATTCCAGCTATTCTCCCAGAGCTCCACACGGCTGTCTAGGTCTGGTTTCAATGCCTCTGACAGTCCAGTTTGCACTGAACAAATCCATCTGTTATCCATTAAGTTTTCAAAACATTATTTTCAATTCACAAACAATGAGTTAATTCTTCTCGTGAAAATAAAGTGACATCTTGTAAAATTCCCATGCTCTCTGATTATACCTTCATCCCAGTTTTAGCCTGTTCCCCAGAGAGCATGCTACTGCTACCTCCTTCCAAGACGCTGATCTGTGAATTCAAACACACATGCACATGCCCACAGAAAACAGGTCGCTGGTGTCTTCTCTGATTAGACATAAAGGGCATCACGCTATATGAATTCCCTGCAACTTGCTTTTCTACCATTCAAAAAACATATTCAGGAGACCCTGACTCTGTAGGTTGTCCTTGTTCTTTTTGATCATTGCCTAGTATTCCACATAATCAGCTGTGGAGATGAAAAACATATCTTTTTAGAAGCAGGGAATTCCAAATACCCATGTAATCTTAAAACTGCTTTGTGAGCAGATACGATACCCGTCTGAAATTTCAAATTTACATTTCCCTCCTGATGATGATTGATAATTCAATCCATCGTGAACACACACAACAAATTTAAAATGTGCTATCTTCTGGAGAGAAAGACATCTCCTCTATCTTCTATCTGGACCATATGGTTTAAAAATAAAAACTGTCACAGATGGCCAAACAGAAAAATAAATGAATGATTTGAAAAAGATAAAGCAACTCACAAAAAGGAACTATAGATAGCTCTTAGTCACGTGAAAAGCATTCAACTTTACTCCTGATAGAAGAAATACAAATTAAAACTACTATATGATACCATTTTCACCCAGCAGCCAAACAACCAAATAAAAAGTCTGAAGTCCCATGACAGTGAAAGGAGCAAGGAAAGTCATCCCCTCCTTCACCAGTAGAATATAAACGAATACTACCTGAAGGAGGGCACTTGGCCCAAGAGCATCAAAGTCGAAAATGGACATACACCTGTCAAGCCAGCAATTCCGCTCTTGGGAATTTATCCTACAGATCTACTCTTACATGCGTGGGCCATGGTAATGTGCACATTCATCCACTGAGCTAAGACAGGGTACATATATTAATCCGTGGGGGGCTGGTACATGAATGATGACATATCCAACCACAGAATTTATGTCCCATGCAAAAGGAGGAAGCAACATAAGGATCTTAAGGACACTTTAAATGATTAAAAAAAAAAGCAAGATGCAAAACAGCATTTTGAGTGAGCCACCATCTGTGTCTATTCATCTGCAGGTAGGAAAGGAGGTTTACTGATTTATATCTGAGCAGATATAGCATACATCTCTAGGAAATACACAAGAAACTTGAAGGAAGTTTTCTTCTAGAAAGGGAAATGGGGAGAGGAGCTTATTTGTTGTGTCCTTTGGTAACATTTGAATACATGGCATATATACATACTAGAAAAACTATCACCACCACACAGGATTTTCAGGAAGAAATCAGAGAAAAAGAGGGACTAGTCAGTGGCCAAAAATTAAATATGATTCAAAAAATTAAAATCATGCAATTCCATTCCTCTCCAAATGCAAGTGGGAAAAATTCTTAGAGATCATCCCCTCTGCTCTCTCCATCTCTCAGAAAGATAGAGACTCCCCAAGGTCACACTGCTCAGCAGGCAGCACCACTGTGGACCCCGATGTCCCCTGCCTTTCTGCACCTCTGGTAGGCTCTGATGCTCACGGAAATCAAATGTGCAAAGCATCAAGGACAGATATGCTCTGCCCAAGGAGGGGCTTCGCCTCTCGACACACAAAGAGGCGTTGAGAACACCTCCACTTCTACCTGGGTGGGGTGGAGGCGGTGTTCGGAGTGCACGGCCACCTGCACTCCTCCGACTGTCACCCCCTTCCCAGCCCAGTGCCCGCAACAGCCGCAAAGGCACAAACATCTGAGTCTGTGTCCTCATTATATCACATGAGACAGGACAAAAATGGGGCAGAGGACTCATCACCCTAATCCCTCTGACTCCACACCAAAGCATTAGAGCTTTTGAATTCACTTACTTGCATAAGTCTGTTATAACCAGGATTACAAAACTTGCCTGCAATCAAAAATTAGCAAGGGGCGAAATGATGCTTTCAGAGTCTATCTCAGAGAAACCTCACAAAATCACAGTTCCGTTTTATAATATGCAGTTGTCATACAAAAACTGTAACTCTCATCACTTAGATAGCTGGAGTGAGATGCAAAACAAATGCTTTAAATGGCCCAGAATTTATCAGCGGGTCATCAAGAGCTGATGTTATTAATAAAAATGGACTTGTTTTACCTTACTGAGCTGTGACCAGACAAGGCATCTCATGATGGGCTTCTCAGGGAAAGGAGGCCGGAGCGCTCACCTGAAATACTGTTAGGAGCGCTTGGGGGAAATTGTCGAAGGTGCTCCGTTTGGTTTGTGTTTCATCAAAATTAAACTTGCCACCAAATAGCTGCATCCCGAGCAAGGAGAAGATGATGATGAAGAGAAAAAGCAGAAGCAACAGAGAAGCGATGGACTTCATGGAATTTAACAAGGATGCCACCAAGTTGCTGAGGGAGGTCCAGTGCCTGCAAATCAAGATGAGGGTGTGAGCCCAGAACCCCAGTGTGGGGAGAGCAGAACACCACCTGACCAGGGCAAGCCATGCTGGCACCTGACATCCAGATGCCACCTGCAGCAAGACGCACGCTAGGGCCCTTACCTGGTCACTTTGAAAATTCTTAAGAGGCGCACACACCGGAACACAGAGATCCCCAGGGGAGACATGATTTCCAGTTCCACCAAAATGGTTTCAGTAATTCCACCACATACCACGAAGCAATCAAAGCGATTAAAAAGAGAAACGAAATATGCCTGCAGGCCCAAGCTGTACATTTTCACCAGCATCTCGCAGGTGAACAAAGCCAAGAGGACTTTGTTAGCAATATCTGGAAAGACAAAGTGACGCGGCCTCAGGATTTCAGCCAGGGCTGGCTCAGACCCCCTATTCCCATCACACCTCCCTCTGTAAGAGCCCCCCAAGTCCAGGCTCTGCTCCAAGCACCTCTGGCTCTCTCCATGCTCCCAGTGTAGAAACATGACCCTAATTTGTATGGTCTGTTTGTCTGCCAGGATCTAGTCCTGCCTCTGTTCCTACTTAGACGTGTGACTCTAGAAAATGCCTTGATTTCTCTGAGCCTTGGTTTCCCTGGATCCATTCAGTTTCAAGGGATGGGGCAGTTAATGCCATATGATCTCTAAAGCTTTTCAGATCCAAAAGCCTGTGACTCTGCATTTATACCATCATATTACATTTTCTCATTTCAATCACACATGAAAATACCTGTCTGGTCAGTGCTGCTTACAGCACCAGGACATAAGAGGCAATCACCTATCAAAATCATTTCTAAAAGAAGAAAAAGCCACCCAGGAGGCTGGAAATTTGGCTGGAAATAGAGCTGACTTGATATAAGTCAGGACTTTTCAGTGGCTCAGAACTGTCAACTCAGAAGGGGCTGTCTGTGGGGAGAGCCCTGGCACCGCCCTGCTAGAAACAAGCAACCGCTTGCCAAGAATCCTAAAGAGAAGACACTGCTTCCAGAATGGGCCAGGAGAAGGGATATGAGGTTCCTCCTAACCGTATGGTCCTAGGTCACTAAGAGGTTAGAACAATGAGTTGCTCTGAGTTAATCAGCAACAAGGTGTTTCACCTACCATCCAACACGGACTGCATCCCCACTCCAAGAGAACCTTTGGTTTGGATGGTTCTAGAGTTAGCACTCATGAGAAATGTTCTTACACTGCCTTACACACTGACCAGCTAGGACTACACTGCAAGTGGACAGCCCCCAGATCCCCTCATTCAGAACAAAGAGAATGGCTCTGCTTGTACCTTGAATCTGTGTCAACCAGTAAGGCTGGTTGTAGTGCTCGGAGGAGATGGTTAAGGTGTTGAGAAACACCAGGACAATAACTAGCCAGTAAAACGTGACAGACTTCACGGCAGCCCTACAGCGTCTGCGATTGAAGCGGTTCCAGCGACGCCAGCGTCGGCTGAAAGAGAAACAGATGTCACTCCCTGGGCATCACACAACGTCAGGGACCCAGTACACACTACTGAGAAGTGACTTTCCCTCTGGAGGGCTGGGATGGGGTGGGGATACAGGAAGAAAAAGACAAGAACAAGAGGCACAGAAATTAACAGACATCACACTGTCAATTAGGTTGATCTTAAAAATGCATCTAGAGCATTGTCTTGACTTGGACATGCTTTCCCTCCTATGGCTTTAGACAAGTCCAGATCTTTCATGTGCAGTCCTCAAACTGGTTAGGAAATCTTGATAGTCATAGGTTTGTGTGCAGATGTAAAACTGCTCTTGCACGCATATGCGGTTTGCATTCCCACCATATGGCACAGGATCTGTTCGTGCTGTCGATGCAGAGAGCCACTTAGCTTACCATACACATCTCCCTCGGCACCTCAATCATCACAAGCAATTTATCTGGCAGCAAAATGCTCCCAAACCAGTTTTCCTTTTAGGGAAACCTTCAGTCCTTTCCTCATTCTCAGGGGTTCCTCAGGTGCCTGGCAGCATTGTCAAAGCTGAGTAGGACATGCGTCTTCATACTGAGTCACCAGGTGCCCTTTCTAACTAGTGATGCTCAAAATATACCTTTAGGAGAAAAGCCAATATTGAATCGTGTTTTCATACAAATAAAATGAGCTGAGCCCACAGACAGTAGCATGTCCCCTACGTACTCTCAGTTCCTGTTTGTAATCAGGGAAAGCATCCCCTCCCTCAGCCTGCCTCCCTGTGGAAAATGCTCCCTTGTCACAGGATGCTCTGCGCGGTGGCTCCTGGGAAAGGGCCAGCTGAGGCTGCTGTCAGTCCAGTCTGCTGCAGGCTGTGCTCACTGACAGCGAAAGAGGTACTTCCTCCAGGGGCCTGAGTCAAAGGAACCTCCAGGCTGCATCCGAGCCGCAGCTCTGGCTGACTTAGCTGCGTTTCTATACTAAAAAACAACAAAACAAAAGCCAGGGACCAGGCAGAGAGAGATCTGTGCAAAACCCAGAACAAGCGAGGTGAGCTCGGTTACTGCTCTTGCCATGTGGTTTCCAACGCTGACAGCAGCTGGAAACATGATGACCCGCACAGAAAAATTCCACAGAGCACACTGGTGACTGGCCCCCTCAAAACTGGGTCTTCCCTGTAATGCAGAGTTCAGTGCCTATAGGCAAGAAGCTGTGAACAAGATCCAGTCTCTTTGGTCTATTTATGCTACAGAAGACCTTTGTCATGTTCCCTGCGCTCCTGACCTTGCCCCTGCTGGGTGCTGCAAACCCAAGTGGCTCATGAAACCAGCACCCTGTACCAGGCACTGTGCATATGCAGCTGAAGGCATAGTCCCATTGTCCCTGTCCCTGAAAAGCACACAAGTATTCTTAGGCCTTTTGGTATAGGAGCCAAGAGAAAGAAGCCACAAATGCACTTTGGAAGATTCAGGAAAGGCTTCCCCCTCCCCTCCGCCCCCCCCAAAAAAGGCAACAGACAGTTGGGCTGGATATCCTGGAGGCGAAGAGTTGGCCATGGGCAAAGGGAAGAACTATCCAACTCTCTATTGCAGGTGAGCACACAGCCAAGGGACTGAGGTGCAGAGACAGATTATGGTATGTTTGAAAACTGAGAGCAGCCCACTAGAGCTAATAAGTGGAGAGCAGGGTAGGGGTGTCAAAGGATAAAGCCAGGCAATTATATCTCAATAAAAGAATATTTTTTAAAAAAGATGATACCAGAGGATATGTCAGGGACCAAATTACAAAAGACTTTTTATGCCTTCTTATAACAGGGAGTTATGAAAGGGCTTTGAATTCTTTTCTTAAAAGTCAGGTTTATTGAAAGATAACTTTACAGTGAAATTTACCCTAAGTATATAGTTTGTGAACATCGCCATGGTCAGGGTCCAGAATATTCCCATGACTCAAAGGGCCACCCACTCTTCCATGGCCTTTGGTAGTTCATCCACTTGTCAGCCCAGCTCCTGACAATGACTGATTTGTTTTCTGCCCCTATTATTTTGCTTTACCCCAGAATATCCTATAAATATACAATATGTAGCTTTTCGAGACTGGCTTATTTCACTTTGTAAATCCACTTTTGAGGTTTATTCGTGGAGCTGCACCTATCAGTCGTTTTTCCTTCTTGTTGCGATTAGTCTACCTACCATATGGATAAACTACAATTCATCTACCCGTACACCATCTGAGTTAGCTTTTTTGAAATTTAAGTGACACTGCTATCAACATTTGTGTGAAAATCTTTTGTGTAGGTATATCTCTTCATTTCTTTTATATAAATACCTCAGAAGTGGGATCGCTGGGTCATATGGTTAAGTGTGTGTTTAACTTTGTAAGAAACTGCATCACTTTGAAAATGCCTCACAGTTGAAGCGCAGCACTGTGTGAGCATACCCGCTGGTCTGCGGCCTTGCCAAAACTTATCGTCTGATTTTTAAATTTGATCCCTTCTAGAAGGTATGTAACAGAATCCTGCTGTGATTCTAACTTCCGTTTTCCTAGTGACCAATGGTCATTTCACGTGCTCATCTGACCTTCACATCTCCTCCATGGCGACATGCCTGCTAAAATCTACAGACCGTATTTTGACTTATTTAATTACTGTTGCCACCATTCTCCACACATTATTCTTTTAGTGCACTGGGTGCTAGTTCTTTGTCAAACAAGTTTTGCAATTATGTTTTCTTCCAATTTGTGGCCTATCATTTTATTACATTTTCTTTTGAAGACCAATTTTCATTTTGATGACATCTAATTTAACAGCTAATTTTCTGCTAGGAATAGTGCTTTGGGTGTTATATCCAAGAAATCTTTGCCTAAGCCAAGGTTACAAAGATTTTTTTTCTCCTAGAATTTTTATAGTTTCAGGTTTTACAGTTTGTTCTGCATTTATTCCACTCTAATTTTTGTTGAATTAGAATTGGCATGTAACATACTAGTTTCAGATATATAACACAGTGATTTCATATTTGTATGTATTGCGAAAGTTAATTTTTGTATAGTTATATTTTTAATTGAAAATAGCATAAAAGCATACAAATCATAGGTATAAGGTTCCATGAATTTTTACCAACAGAACAAGTTTAAATGTAACCCGAACAAAGCAATTAACAGAACATTATTAGCACCTCAGAAGACCTTTTGAACCTCCTTCCTTGGAAAGCTTTTAAGCAGAAGAATGACAAGGAGCAGCTCACAGAAATGGCGCTGGGAGAGAATACGAAGACTCAATGGCAAAAAATTTATTCGCTGTTGCATTTTGTTGGTTAGTTTTGGGGTGAGATTTCAGCAGCTACCACGTGGCTCTCCCAAGGCAGGCAGGTGCTCACTGCCGACTGGACAGCTCGGTCCTGTACAGCCCACATGGAAAATGTCACGTCTAGAGCAACTCCAAGTAAAGCTCAGACATCAGAACAAAAAGCACCAACACGGAGACTAAAGAAATAACAGAAAGGAAATACTGACCTGAGTTTGGATTTTGAGATGGCTTGACTGAAAGAAAAACACAAAGAATACAGTCCCTGTTAGGAAGGTTTGAGCAGACCCCACCCTGGCCCCCTGCCACTCAGCTGAGATCCCCTAAAAGCCATGCGCTCAAGCCTGGACTCAGCGCCCCTGGCCCCACCCTGGACCAGCTGGGGCCAGAGCAGAGCAGGCCTGGTGCTGCCAGCACCAGGCAGGCCAGGCGGAGCACTGTCGAAGGGCAGGCAAAAGAAGACTCTTAGCCGGATACCCTGAGCAGCCTGGCACAGACGGTGATGCCAGGCGTTCTCCCCACCCCCACAACTAAAGCCAACAGGGCCTCTGCCGCCCGAGACTCGGCTGCTCGTCTCGACCACAGCACATGCTGCCGTGAGCAAGAGGAGCGCTGGGCTGGGAGTCCCAACTCTGCTGTTCGCTGGGGGGCACGGGCCAGCAGCACACTTCAGGAACCTCAGCGCTCTTTTGTGTGCGCTGGGAAAGACGGACGCGTCCCCTGCCTCCTTCACATGCTGCAGGGAGGGTGGAACACGTGATGCAGGCAAATCCGTTTCATAAACTGAGTGTCATGCCCAGAACACATCATTTTTATGAACCTCTGTCATGGAGAGCAAATTCTCTTAAGAATGACACCTGTATTTTAGGGAGATCCTGAAGGATATGAGCAGGAAGCAAACAAAACTGCACTGGGCTTGCCCAAAGCAGTGGCACCCTGCCGGTACCCCGGCTGCAGCCCAAACCATCTAGAGAAAAGCCAATGGTGTTAATGCAGTGGCGCCTGCGTGGTTAAGGGTGGTGAGCTGCAAGGAGCCAAAGAAAAAGTGCCATGAGCAGAGGCGGGCAGGGCCGGTCGTCCAGCACAACGATGGGGTTGGGAGAACCCGTGAGCGAAGGGCAAGTGAGTCACAGCCCACGACAGTCAGCAACTCTGCCATACAAGCGCTTCTTCACATCACTGATGCCAGCACCACACTCAGAGGAGAATCAGCTCTTTACCCCCACCGCCGACACCCAGAGGGCCCAGCCTTGGCGGTGCCTCTTCTCTTCCACCAGCACCTAGTGAATACAGCGGAATTGCTGGGTTACCCGGCACCCCCTGCACAAGGCCCCCCTTGGCAGTATAAAATCTTATAGGAAGAGACATGTGAAATGCCCAGGGCTGGGGATAAGACCCGGGGCAAGAGGTCCAGGGTGCACCCACCGCCCCTCTTATATCGAAGACCATACCCCAGGACAACGATGAAGTCTGGGGTATCTTCCTTTCCTTACTTTCCGTTCTCTAAGACAGGAGGAGCTGAGAGGCCAAGTGACCTCACACTCACCAGAGATTTCCGCAGCATCCTTGGTTCTCGCCTTCACCACTTACGTTCTCGGTGTTCACAGACTCGGTCTCACTGGTGGGCATGCTGGCTGTGGGGAGAAGCGAACCCTTTAGACAGTGCTCTCGTAGGGCTGCGTGCCGGGGAACAGGAGGGATGCAGTTCTCTGCTGGCAGAGCCTCCTGGAACTAGGGGAAAGGCCCCTCAGGGGTTGGAGGAGCAGAAGGACATGCTGAGAAGTCAGGTACTAGAGAGGAGTCTGTGCACCACCCCCCACCAGGACGAAGTTCTGTCCATCTGTCCACCCAGACTTTTCCTGAGAAAAGACGCCTAGGGACAACACTGACTCCTGTCACTGGGTCTGGCACCTGCTTCTCTCTGAATTTTCAGGTTTGCACTGAGAGGCCCCCAACAGGTATAACCTAGAAAAATCTGTGAGCAGACCCAATACTGATAAATATTTTAAAAATACCCAAAGAGAGCAGGTATTATGGACAGAGAAGAACATGAAGGCACGAAGCACAAAATCTTTTTTACAGTTTAAGACTCATGCTTCCATTGATATTTAGCTATTTTATCTGGCATCGAAGTTCTGCTGAACTTGTGAAGACACTTTGCAGAGGGCGCTTACCCAAGAACGGCACTAGCACACTAGGAAGAACAATCCTACAGGAAGAAGGAGGTCCCCCCAACCACAGTGAGCAGGGGGCAAAGCTGACTTCGGGCTCTGTGCCAGCAGGGTCTCTGGATGAGTCTCGCTGCTCCACAGCAGGACACGGAGCAGGGCAGAGGAGATAATGTAGAAATGCACCTGCCAGGGTCTGGAGATCCGGGACCCACTCAGAGCCGCCATCAGCATGTGGGCGTTCTCCCTCAGCCACGTGGTAAGTGTCCCAGCTGTCTCCAGGTGTTAGAGCATTCTGTTTAAATTTGATGGCACTAGTGCATCACCTTGAGGACACAGGCATCTCTAGGAGTTTAACAGTTAGCCTTACTGTGACACTAGTCATTACTTCCCCAAAAAGCAAACATCTTCTGCACAGGCTAAACCGTAAACGCTGTTGTCTCTGCGGCCCTGCCCTGTGCTGCTGTCACTACCCGGAGCATTTCAGGCCTATAGCCTCCTTGTTTCAAATGATCCGATCAAAATAGATAAATCACACACTGCCTATGGGAAGGGGCAGGAGGACACATCATTTTGCATCTCTGGCTCTGTGTCAACTACTGTACATGAAATGTACTAGATGCTCTCGAGGCTAAAGTCAGGGGTGGGGCATGGCAGGGGAGGTAAGAAATAAAGTCAAACTCCCAAACTGCTACAAAGTGAGGCTGATTGTGTGGTGTGGGGTCAGGGCAGCCCTGATGGAGCGGAGGTGTCCGCCTGCTCTCCAAGCTGTTGCTACCCTCCAGGTGGGTGGGGAGGTGGCTGAGAGCAGGTGCTCCAGCTGCTGGATCTAAGTTTAAGCCCACGTTTGTGATAGACTTCAAGACTCCATTGCCCCATCTACAGAATGGACATCCCGACTTGTGAGTTACTGGCAGAACTAAAGGAGAGCAGATGGAGTGGGCCGGTCTGCAGTGGTAAGCAACAAGCGAGGCTCAGAAACAGCGAGCATCACCTCCTGGAGCTGCTGTAAGCAGAGCAACACTCCCTGCAGGTCCCAGGCCAGCATCACTTTGCCCCAGCCACTCCTGTGACGACGCAGAAGTGAGCCATCCTCCCTACTTCCGAAACAGCCTCTACTCGTGGTTTGTATCTTGTCTATTGCACATTAAGTCATTTCTGTCTACTTGGCCTGTTGTAGAGATGACAACTTTCTGTCATCATTATCCAACACCCACAGAGCCACAGGCCTGCAATAAACAAATCTACTCCAG
Source organism: Galemys pyrenaicus (assembly GCA_019455555.1). Taxonomy (NCBI): domain Eukaryota; kingdom Metazoa; phylum Chordata; class Mammalia; order Eulipotyphla; family Talpidae; genus Galemys; species Galemys pyrenaicus. The sequence goes on from JAGFMF010011397.1 coordinate 11,547,975, forward strand.
AACATCATCACCAGGGCTGAGGAGGAAGGGAGGGAGGGTGGCTGTGCTACAATTTGGTGACCTCATGTGGTCCCCAAACAGATTTCGATCCTGTCCCTGAACAGGAGCAGCGACCCTTCTGTTCACTCCCTGCCAGGGGACAGCATTTCCTTTTCCCAAAGGGAAAACATCAGACCCAGTGGGTACAACCAAGGAGCCAGTTCACGCATCGAAACAGTTCACCCTTCGCTTGCACTACACAGTCATTTTTCTAATGTCAATAAACTGATATGAGTTACACTTCAATTGGCCCCAATCGGCCTTGTGAACCATGTTTTTAGAAAGCAAGGCCGGAGAATCACAGGCTCTTAGAACTGGAAGGGGCTTCTGAGATGACAAGAACAAACTGATGTCACAGATGAGGAAACAAACCGACTTGCCCCAGGACACCTGGCTTAGATGCAAGGGCATCTGCCTGCTCTCCACACCCAGCCATACCGCCTCTGTACACCTAATTAAATAACTGGTACACGTAATGGTATTAGTATATCCTCTAATTTTCACAAATCAGCAAGTTCCAAAAGCCAAGCAAGTTTCTTATCCATCAGCCTTGGTTTGCTGTCCTAGTGACCTGTGTTAACCCCTGGAAACCTGGCGCACAAACCACTTCCAGGAGCTCAGCCCGGCAAATGGAGACAGCACAAAAATCAAGTTGCTATGGTGACCACTGGGACTTGATAAAAATCTAAACAGAAACCCAAGTAAGTGAAACCACAGACAAGTGACTGAAGTCATCCTGTCTCCCTGCTGCTGCCCCATCTGGGGTGAGTGCTCTGTCCCCTTCAGCATCCGTGTGACAAGCGCCCAGGCCTCATGAGGCACACAGGCAGAAGCCTCAGCCCCTCCACAGCCCCATAGGCGCTGCGCCCTCCGGCAGAAGGTAGGGGTCACCTGCCTGGGAAGAAGCTATAAATACTCTTCCCTGCCACATTCCAGGGAATGTTAAGTTTTATTGAGGATTTTTTTAAAAGAAATAAATTTTAGAACAGTATCCAGTGACTAGGTGAAATGAGGCATTAGAACAAGCCTGCCAATTATAATGGGATCCGGACTGCCTTGCGGTTTGCCTGCTGACAGTCTGGGGGAGCTTGAGGCTGATGCTTCCAGATCTATTCCAGGCTCCAGGCTCTGTGGGGAGAGCACCAGGGAAGACCCTTAGGTGGAGCGTGTGGGCACACTGAGAAAGGGCCGGGCACAGCCGGCATTGGTGCCTGGAAGCCAGACAGCAGCCCAGAGCACCCGGGACGCAGACAAGAGCGGCCAAGGCCTGCCCAGTGCCACCCAGGCAGGTGAGCCAAGGACTGCTCTGTAAGATCCAGCACTGGGCCCTGGTGCCATCACGGGCAACGCCACCCACACCTGTGCCGACACAACTAGCACTCCGCCGATGCGTAAGCATCCTGCCATCTACACTCACTCCGGAAGACAACACACTCCTAACCAAACCTGCCCTGCCCGTGAAATGCCCCCTCACTCACTCACTCACTCACTCACTCACTCACTCTCTCTCTCTCTCTCACACACACACACACACGAGTCTGTGTGGGCCAAACAGGCAGCCCAAATGTATCTTTACTATCAATAGGTATGCTACCATCTCAGACCAACTTCCTTCATAAATCAGCTTTGGGCCATTTACCTCTGACCTGCTGGAACTGCTATTGAGGGGAGCACCCACAGGCTCTCTGTACCAGGGGTTCCCCTCATCGCCTCCCAGCCTGACAAGCAGAGCAGGGGACGTGCAGCGCTGAGAAACCCCAGCCCAGCCCTCAGGAGAGCACACGTGGTCCGGCAGCCTGCCCAGGAGAACTGGTCCCTAGAGCCCTCCAAGGCAGAGTGCCCCAGGGAAGGAGCAGCAGCCCGAGAGACCTCAGGCAGCGACCGGACATCAGGGGCCAGGCTGCGCCAGCCTCCTTCCGGGGACTGTCACACCTGTAGCCTCATTCGTAGATGTCCTGGGTCTCCGAGAGCCTCACTTTGTTTCACCGCAGCGAGTAGTCAGGGGCTCGTTAAGCATTTCCCTCCATGCTCCAGCAGCCAAAAGCTTCTCACTCTTTCCTTTCAAAGTGGGGGAGCAGAGGCTGGTGAGGATGCACAGCTGAGCATCAGGGCTCAGGAATCAGGGACCTGAGGAATCAGGGCTGCCTTCCCCAGGGACAAGGGGTCAGTAGCCAGGATCTTGTGTGCTGACCTTATTTTCATGACCGGAGCCACGACATGCCTGTGCTGGCTAGTGGAGACAGGCTTAGCAGCCACAGGGCGACAGACTCTCAGTGGTGCAAAGTCAGCCTCCTCCCAGAGAATGCAGGTCAAGGCCGGATCGAGGATCCTGTGTCCGATGCAAGAACTGAGCCCTGATGACAACTATTTCTGTGCATTACAGGGAGCGAATTACCCGCACAAGGTCACTGCCTGCCCAGTCCCACCGCCAAAGCCGGGGCCCTCCCTGGCTCTCATCTCACCACCTCCGGGCCCCCCCCCCCCCCCCCCCCGCNAAAGCCGGGGCCCTCCCTGGCTCTCATCTCACCACCTCCGGGCCCCCCCCCCCCCCGTCAGGTATCTCAGGCTACAAATGACCACCCCTACTCAAAATACGGCCAGTTTCCTGGAAATGTTAGGTTGCTTTCTCTCCTGCAGGTCTCAGAAAACTAACAGAGAAGCTCAAGAATCCCTGAGAGTAACGTGGCCCAAGCCCAATCAGGTAGTTTGTCTGAGGAGGGTCTTCTCCCCTGGAAACAGAGGCCTCCTATCTCCTCCAGGAAACCAACCAGAGCTGCAGTCCTCCATCAGTGTTCGAAAATGCCTTTATGTTAAGTTCAAGATCATATTTCCTGCTTAGCTGAAGACGGTCTTTCCTGCAGAGGCCTCCGGGAGCTGCATCAAGTCCGGCCTGTTCTTCACAAATGCTCTGTAAACACGAAAGCCTAGTAAGCCAGCCCTGGGTCTGCCCTGAAGGTGCTGCCCAGCTTTGGGCGGTTCCAGGTCCTCGGGCGCCCCCTACGCTGTGAGTGCCGAGGGGTGTGTGCCTGCTACCCTCCATGACTATTCCCATTCAGGTCCTCTGCTGTTAACAGCCTCACGCTGTTCGCCCATGCCTGACGCTTTGAGTCTGTGTCCCAGAACCTCTGCGCCCGGCGTGTCCACAGGTGGCAGAGGCCGCTCCTCTCTGCTCTTAGCACTTACTGGCCCTGGAGTCCAAATCTCCTCAAATGGCTGTTGCCCAGAGTCATCTGACCCAGGCCAGTCAGGTGGCAGCTGCTAGGGGGGGAGTGCTGGGGTGCAGGGGTGAAGCTCTGCACTCTGTGGAGCCACAGCAGTGACCTGGGCAGGCAGGGCCAGGTGCCAGCTGTTTCCACAACTGCCCTGCGTGGGGTGGGCCAGGGCTTCCAAGGAGGGCCAGGGTTTAGAGCCAGTGTCATCGGTTCCCACATGAGCCCCTTCCCACTCTCATTTGCATACCCAAGTGCCCCAAACTCTCTGTATCTTGGAAGTGTTTTAACTTTATTCTTGAAACTGGCACTACCAGCTTTAACATGGTCTGGGGCCAACCAGTCAGAGAACGGAAGACCAAGAAGCCATCTGAAAAATGTAACCTGGAAAAAAAAAATCAATCAAGTAACATCACTGGAATTCCTAAACAGTTTAGATTAAAAAGTATCATTTGGGGAAAAGTGTTTAAAAAGTCTGTCTTCCAGTCTAAGAATATTCATGCTGAATTAAAATAAATTTTCTGAGTTGGTTCAGCTGCTTCTTTAAAAGGTACTGTTCAAACAAGAAGGAAATTGAATGCCGTCTTGGCAAAAACACACGTTGTGGGGCAAGACAAGAAGAAAACAACAGAACCAAGTTTCAAAGAAATCAAGCAATGAAAACGTAGGCATCCTACACACACACCACATGCACTGCACACCATGCCTCGGTGTAAGGAGAGAGCGTCAGAGATCTTGGGAAAGAGTCTCTGAAGAGAAAGTTCAGTCTCAATCATTTACCGTGATCTTTAGCCCTGCGTTGGCGAAAGCAGCAAAACTTCCTTTTCTTCTTATCCTCTTTTAGCAAGTCGGCCACAGTAATCCCTTCAGGTTGAACACAGGCAATTTCATTACAATCCAGTAGAGGGCAGCAAGAGCAACGCAAACAAGGCTGAGGACAAGGGCCACATCCACGTGCTCTGGCTCACAAAACCTGACGCTGTCCTCCCCTGATGTGGACATCTGCAGTAGCTGACGTGCAAGACATCCGTCTTGAGGAACCTGCGCTAAGCAACCAACCCACTAATCCACTGCATCCAACTAAGCCAAGGACAAAAGTCTCCAGAGCGCAGCCTCCATCTAGGAGAGATGCGGAGGAGTCACGCGTCAGCAGTCAGTTGTGTAGGTACCGCCCAGCTGCAATTGTCCAGCCGTGCTTCCATGTGGGCAGGCCATACTAGGGTGGCAAAGATGCGTTCTGGACTCAGACAGACCATGCTTCGGACCCTTCCACTTACTGGCTAGAAGACAGTGGATACATTACTTGACTTTGAAAAGTCTGTGCTTCCTTACTTAAAAGATGTTAATAACAGTCAGGGCTGCACTTCACAGGGTGCTGTGAGAGATAACTACACATCTGGAAAGACAAGCAACGAGCCCAGCTGTGACAACTGCATCAACCGTGACTACTCAAAACTCCCATGTAGCTAATGAAGCGCAAGAAAAATGACGCTGGGTCGCCAGCCTCTTCCAGCTCTGGGATACGACGGCACTCCACGCTGGCTTATCTTTTAGAGCCCACACCCCAGGGAAGGAGCTGCAGGGCAGAGTTGGCAGCAGAAGGAATGCCGAGCAGGCAGGTGTGTGGGGGCAGCGGGCGCCACACGCACCACTGATGTGGGGATGCACACAGGTGTCACCTGGTGTAATATGTCTCAGGCATCTTCCTCAACCCTGCAAAATCCTTTCTAAAATCTGTCCCACAAAGGAGTGCTTGAGTATGCCTGTAGCGTCAGGCCTCCGTGGGAATTAATGATGGCTGGTGTGGGCACTGTGGCAGAATCTGAGTTCAAATCTCCTCTTTGCCACCTGACAGTCATGTGGCCCTGGGCAATTCTTAACACCTTTGTGCTTCAGAGTCCTCATCTGTCAAGTTTTTGTCTGAGAGCTGAGTTAGGAATAAAGGCTTAATGTGCTGTCAGAACTGTGTCTGACACGCAGGAAGCACCTGATAAATGTGAGGTATTACTCTGTGTCCTTGCACTCAATGGAGACTCACTGAACATTCATGTGGGTGACGAAGACCGTGCCAAGTGCCAGTCACACAGCAGAGAGCAGAAGCAGACAGGCGCACAGAGGCACAAAGCCGCAACTCTGACATCTGCTATAAGGCAGAGATTTCATGTGCTACTGAGTACATGGTCCACTCTGCCAGCCTTTAAAAGGCAATTTATTGAAAAGGGCTCAAATGTTGTTTAAAAAACGATGCACAGCACCCAGTTCAGCAAGCGGCAGGACTGTCTGTGCCGGCCAAGCTGCCTGTGGGGCCGGTGAACATGCAGAGGGCACAGTCAGAAAGAGCAGGCCCCAAACAGGCAGGCCTGAGAGCCACTAGGATTTTCTTTATTACTTTATGTATTTTGAAACGATACGAATTTTTGGCAGTGGACAAATATTACTTTTGTATTTTTTCAGTTTTAACTTTGGGGTTACATCTTTGTTCCTCCATATGTGCACCTGTTCCATCAAACCACGCATGCCTACCCCCTGCCCCATTCTGCCCTGTTCCCTCTGGTGACCATTAAATTCTTTCACTAAGTCCACTGTACCTGCTGTACTTTCACGAAGTCTTGCTGCACTTTGCCTGTGTATGTTTTCTGGTTACTTATATCCACAGATGGGTGAAAGACTCCAGTATTTAGTCTCTCACTTTCTAACTTACTTCACTTAAAGTTTGAGGTCCATCCATTTTGTCCCAAAGATCACTGTTTCGTTTTTAACAGCTGTGTAGTGTTCCCTTTTAGCACTTTGAATATATTTAAAAAAAAAAAAACACAGAACTCTGACCTGGGACTCCCACACCTGGCGGGCATTTCTGCTCCTCCTGACCCGCGTGCTGGGGTAACCATCCCTCAGTCTCTCTCTCACCAGCACTAGGAGGCCCACTTAGGGTGGGAGAGGGCCCTCAGCAACACCCCCTACCCCCACACACACAGTGGGTGGAGCCACGTTCTCCCACCAGCCCAGGTACCACCCTTCCCACTCTGCCTTCACACTTCAGCAGCCTTTCCAGGGCCGGGGACCTGGACACATACTCACCGCAGAACCTGCTCTAGCTGCTGCTGTTCGGTTCAGTTTCTAACTGAATGTTTTCAATTTTGAACTTACACACCTTGAGGTGGTTTATTGCGCAAAGAAGTTTTATAAGTCAAGTTTGAAACCCACAACCTTTATAAATAGGGCCAGCCAGTTTCTGTGTCTCATGCTCCTGTACAGTTATGTTGTCTCTGGTCACCTGGCTGCCCCCAGATCAAGCACGGCAGTCAAAAGCAACCAGGCGGCCCGTGTGGAGGGGAGGTGCTGGCTGTGACAACGCTGTGCGCAAAGATCTGGGGGGGGAGGGGGCAGCGTCCTGGACGGCAGGCAGGCACAGTGCTCGCGGCCTCCGTCCAGTGCCACCGACAGGAGGAGATGGGCTCTCCCACGGTTAAGCTGAAGCTTCAGGTGTCCCCTCCCTTTTTGGGCACCAGGCAGCCCCGCCTCAGGGGTTACTGATCAGTAACAATTCCCTCAGTGAGACTGCCCTGCTTTCTGGACAGAATTTTAGAATGAGTTCCCTTTAAAATGATTTCATTATTTCTAATGGTATTTTTTAAGACTAATCACTGACAATGAAAAGAGTTTAAAATAGAATTTTAGGCTTCCAGATTTTAATGGCCCTAGAAAAACTCCATTGTTAACTCAGAAGCAGCTGCATATGTCTAAAAAATCACTTTGCGATTTGGCAGGGTTTCTTAAGAAACTTGAGGCTCAGCAGAAAGTTAAATAAAGTATTCTTGAAAATTTCCCCAATGCTCAGGAACTAATTTCCAAGAGAATTTTGTCCATTCACTAAATTGTGTGACACCCGCTTTCTAACAGCAAATGTATGGAACCGACACTTTCAGCAGTCGGAGAACGCTCAAAGCCAGACCGCGGCCAGGGGCCTCGCTGCTCTCCTTTTGTCTTCTCTCAAGAGAGAACCTGGAACGGCGTGGCAGGCAGCGAGAAGCACCCAGGAGCCCCCAGTCCTGGCTTCACGCTGGAACCTCCAGGGAGCCGTCAGCAAAGGCAGGCCCGCCCCACCACAGACTGACTCCACGCCAAAGGAGCGGCCCAGAACACGCGTGCTCTCCCTGGTGCCTGTCACGGACAGCCAGAGATGGTGCCGCAGGTGCAGACAGTGACGTTTTGGTGGATCCGAGAGAAAAGGATCCATGAGCACATCTTCAAGCACTTGTTTTGGCACCTGTTCTCTGACAGCAAGTACTGACAAGCTAGAAATGGTCTCGAAGAATCTGAGGCCGTGCTTCCAGATCTCAAAAGTGATGGAGTCGACAGCTTTGTTTGCGATCAGGTGTGGGAACCTTATGGTTTCTGAAGGGAAATGTTCTAAGAGCGTCCTCACCCTGAGACTGGTTAGAGTCTAGTAGATTCTGCAAAAATTGCCCTATTTAGGTCAAGCTTGCTGGTCATCAGACTACGACCACACGTGCGCCTCCATCTGTGAGGACTCGAGATTTCAAACATTTAATCCTCATGACAACCCTATGGGCAAATATCTTTATCCTTTGCTTGTAGACAAGGCAACTGGGGTTCAGAGATGCTGGGTGATGCACTTCACACTCAAGTCCAAGTTTCAAGCCACAAAATGCATTCACGTCAACTCCAGAGGAGTGTCAGCATACCCTCCAGCCCAGCCCCATGGGCACGTGACTCTGGAAGTCAGTGGTTCTGACACTCCCTTTGATCCTCGAGGCTAAGGCTCGCTCACAAACTGTCCCTTAACTCCTCCGTGACTGAGAGGAGATGGCCCTAACCTCTCCAAGGCCCAGTTGAAAGGGCAGTAAGTGGATCACCCTCAGGCAGGAACGCCCTTCCCTGGATAACAGAGGGGCTGAGAGCAGGCTGTTTGGACACAGATTTTACATCCCCGGAGAGAACACCGGCACGGCCGTGCCCACACCGCACTGCCTGCTACCAGAGGCCAGCAACCAGACCTGGCGTGTGCCGGAGGGAAACCAACACTGCTGGTAGGAGGTCCGTGGGAGCCTCCTGAGGCCTGCTGTGCTGTCTGCTGTGTGCGGCAGCAAAGACGTGCTGGGGACTGCTCCAGAAACAGTGCGGCTTTGTGAGGGCTGGAGCTCCAGTTACAAAGTCACTTCGGAGAAGACACTTGTAAAGGGACCTGTTTTCTTTCCTTGATCTGTACCTTTTGCACCCTGCTCAGGCCATTTTCTCACCCTGAAGAGCACCCCCGACCTTCTGCACCTCAGAGCCTGGTGGGAACACTGGCTTGTCCATGAGCCACGCTCTCATTCCCAGAAGACAGCATCACCGTGCCCTCTAGGCTTCCTCCGCAGGTGCTGGCCTTGCATGCACACCGGCTTGTCTACTGGGTTAACCCAAAGGCGCCGCCTCTCCACCTGCCCTCACACCAGGTCTCCAAAGGCAGAAGCAGCAACATCGTCAGGTCTTCTCCAGACAGCGGCAGGGCATGGGACATGTTGGGCTAAGATCCAAAAGGGGACGCTCAGGGCCCAAGACACAGTGCAAGCCCAGTGGAAACCCCTACTCCTCAAGTCACTGGCCAAAAAGAGAACTGCTCCCCAACAACAACAATGGCAACACCGGCAGGATGGGATCCCGGCCTCTCCCCAAAGCTGGAGTGACATGGAGACGAAAGGCCAGCAGGCCGTGCAAGGTCCCGACAGCTTCCTCAGGCACACGCCCAAGTAGCAAAGGAAGGTGCTAAGAAAGGACGACGTTTTCACGGGTTCACAGTCAAGATGCTGCTCACGGGACAGTCTGCAAATAAAGAGGAAACGAGCAGGCAGCGGTCCCCAGGCTGCATGTAAAGGGCCGCCTGCCAGCCATGCTGGAGGCACAGAAGCTCCAGCTAGGCCATGGGGCCCAGGCTGGCTCCCGTGATCGTGGGAGAGTTGTGTGCAGCCTGTTCTCACACCGGCCACCTGGGGACACCCCAAGAGCGGAGCTCAAACAGCTTTGATCACGTCGTTGAAACACAGTAGCCCTAGAAAGCCTCCCGGTTTCCTAATCCTCCCCTTAGGAGGTAAACCCAGCTTCCTCCTTGAGGCAGCAGAGGCTGTGTGCTCTGGGAGGAAGCAGGGAACAGGGAGGGGCAGGCCTGCATCCCGTTGGCCTCCTTCGCACATGGAACTGAGCACACGCCGAAAGCACAGCACCTCTCACTCCCACTGGAGCAAGACTCACAGACAGCTGGCCTGGGAGGAGCCGAAACACCACCTCAAGCAACAATGCCCTCCAACACGGTCTCTCAGCCAACACACTCGCTGCCTGCACAGTAGCCTATGGCTCCTCCCCACCCTCCCTGCTTCACGGCACCCTGACCCACACATCTGGGCTCCAGCAACAACACCCAGCCACACTCCTCCCTGAGACCTACATTTGCCTGACCCCCAAGCCGAGTCTGTCCTCTCGTGCCGCCGCCTTGGGTCAGGGTGTCTTTGCTGACACTGTTCTAGGCTGCAACACACCTTGGTCAATGCCTCCGTAGTTCTCTCCCCAGGCAGCCAGCCCTTCCTCCTCTGAGCCCCCAGCACACTGCTCCTCACATGACCTGCATCTCTGTGTGCAGGCCTGACCCGCCCTGGAAGGAGGGCCACGTCCTAACCATCTCCCGACACCCAGCTTGCTGAGAGGAGCAGCAGCTGGTGGCTGCACGGGCTGGAGGGGCTCTGCACAAAGGGGCTCACCCCCTTCCACAAGGCAGGCCTCTCAAGCAGATATGATCCCTTGAATATGTCCTTGGTCTTTATTGTTAACCATTCTGGATCAGAAGCAAATCACAAACATCCCAGTCAAATCCACTGCTGAATTTCAATCCCCACTTTTACCTGAGGCACAGATGGCCCCAGAGGAGAGGAAGAACACACCTGAGGGAAAGCGTGTGTGGCAAAAGGCACCTTGGTGACTGTGGTAATTCACTCCAGTGTCTCAGTAAGCAAGCTCTGGGCCTTCTTATTGCAGAGAGTGCCCCCAGGTGGGTACCAGGTGCTGGTTCCCAAGCAGCCATGCAGACTTGCTCCTAGCACTGCCCAGATGGTAAACAGGCCTTCCCAGGCCCTGAAGGGCTAGGCATTTGGCTTCCATGGCAAGCATGGTGGGAGCCATTGCCAACAACAGGAAGTTAGAGAGAGCCCTGCTCTCCAAGTTCTGGGCCAGTAACCCTGCCCACTCTGAGTAGAGGACTCTGACTTTGTCTGCTGCGGGTCAAGGTGAAATGCCCTACTAGGCCTTGTGCTCACACAGAAGGGGATTACCCAACTCCAGGTGAGTCTGGCTGACCTGCCTCAACTTCAAAGACTACACACAAATCTAGTCCCAAACCTCAGGCAGAAACTCAGGGGCAGTATAAATGGACTTGCTCTCTTGGACGTGCAGACAGAAAGCCGGAGGGCTGAGGGGGCATCGCCTCACCAGCTGGGCCGGAGGTAAGGCGCCACGGCCAGGCATCTGAACTGCACACCAGCTTCTCGTCAAGAGCAGGGAGGGGGCTACGTACTATTTCGTTTGCTTTCCTCTCCGCCTTCCTCCTCATTCTCAGGATCAATGTCTTCTGCTTGAGTAATCCAATCCAAGTAGCCCTTTAGATCCTCTTCTAGCTGCTGCTTCTCCCGGAGCTTCTGGAAATCTCCCCGCGCTTTAGCCTTCTCTCTTTCTTTTGAGAATTCTCTGGGGGAGGCAAAGAAGACAAGCACATGTCAGGACACCCTCCAGGACGCAGTCTCGTGGCAGGACACACGGTGCTGAGTACAGCCACACGAGCACAGCAACAGAGGCCACACACGTAGACAGGACACAGGACAGTGCCTCCCGAAGCAAGACTGTGGTTTCAGAGGAGCAGAGACCACACAAACACGCATGCATTGTCCCTTAGAAGTGAACCCCCGTCAGCACATCAGGACCCCAGGGAGCCTGGGCCCAAGCTGCAGGTGCTGTCATGGCGGGCCTCTCGAATGCCCAGCCAGGAGCTTGGACTAGGATGCCCCACCTCCCCAGAGCTCCTCTGAGAGGCACCTCACACTTCAAAGAGAAGGAACCCAGGAGAGCCAAGGTGTGGTCAGAGAGAGCACCAAGTTTAGGGTTTCTGCAGTGCTCTCAGATAAAACTCAGCCTTCCCCTGGCGTGCTGACCTCTTCGTCAAAGCAAGAGCCCTGAGGGGAGAGTGGCTCTTCTGGGCGCCCACACCTGGCGCCACACCCCACCAGCCGCATGTCCAGCTGGATCACTCCTCCCAGACCCAAAACAGCACTGGGCAAGCGCTACTGTTATCTTCACCCATACTTCTTGCCATGGTCTGGTCCCCCAAAATATTTCCTGTGGGAGGTGAAGAGGCATGATGATGTGTTGCCCACTTATGGGAACACCTGCCCTGGAAAGGCCCTGGCACACGTGCTAATGTTCCCAACTGTTCGTTGTATACCTTTCACGTCTGCCATTCTATATCTGTGCACACATACAGAATTCCACATTTGCTCAGGCAAGTCTGAGGGTCAGGTGGATGTTTACCCGATTTTCATATACAAGGAACCATCTGCATTTCCAACCGTGAAATGTCATAGGAGCCAAGATATCCGAGTTAAGGGTTTACTGAGTACAGTTATAAGCTGCTAAGAAAGCAGATGAGGTTACAGGCAGCGCCGCTGCACAGACCCCCGGTTCTGCCACCTGCCATCCTTCCACCTTCCCTTCAACCCACAACCAGCACATCTCCCTGCAGGGACTCATGAACCCAGCCCGCCAAGAAGGGAGAGAGACTTGCCTGCTTACTTAAGCCCCGAGTCCTGCTCCTGCGGATATTTCAGATAAGAAAATAAGAAACCGGATCCTCCTCAAGGTACCACACCCTGGCCATCCTTGAAAAGGATGCTGTTCGTTGCTCCTACAGCACCCACTTTTAGCAACCTCAGAACCTGTCTCAGCTCTGTGAGGACTGATTTGCCCCATCTCCACGCTCTGGGAAGTGCGGGAGGGCAAGGCCCAGGGAGGGGGGCATCTGGGCCCAGCTAACTTACAACTCTGCAAGGTAAGTCAGAATTGACTGAGACTGGGAGAGGCTTTCTGCACTCAGTGCCCTGGGGTCGTTCCTCCTGCTGAGAGTACTTTTCTGACAAAAAGAAGGATCTTTGCAGGCAGAATCTTGCTGTTCACTCAATCAGCACCTGGAAGGTCTCTGGGGCTTCCTGAGATAAGAACATGCATAGCTCAGCCCTGGGTGAGCTCACCCAATTAATCCAAACCTTGAAAAACTCAAACCCAATCCAGAATCACGAATTTAATAGCAAGCGGGGCCCTGGAGTATCACCATCAACGTGGAAATGCAGCCTGTAATGTGCTCTCTTAAAACTCCATACAGAACAAATGGCTTTTAACGCTACTGCTGACCAAAAGTACCTACAAATAAATCTTTTTTTTTGCATGTTTTGATTCTGAACTTAAGAGTACAACATTTACACGATTACAGACAAATAGGCGGTTGTTATTTGGGATCATATCTGATGAGTTCTTGAAAAAAAATGACAAAGAATAAAATAATTACTTTGCAAAAGTCAAGGCTTTTATAAAAGGGAATGTGGCCTAAATGCCATGTTTTGTCAAGCTGTTTTACATCAGAAACACAAAAGCCCCTCTGTTAACAAGCTGCATCACTCTGCTGCACGCCCCTGGTCCCTGCGCACAGCACAGTGTGAGGAAGAAAGACCCACATGACTGTGATTTCTGATAACAGAAACACTGTCAAGTCCTGGCTTATAACCCATTTATTTTAAATAAGTTACTGGTACCAATACTCCTGTAACAGGTAGAGCAGTTAATACAAACCCTCCGAACTGACTTTAGACTGTTTTGAATGGCCCAGTACTTAGCAGGTAGATAACATTTACTGAGTTGGACAGAACTGAGATCTACAAGGCATAAGTCTGCCGTCAGCCATGAGACAGGGTGGAGGGAAAGGCGTGGGGAGGTGGAGTCACTGTGGACCGAGCTGCCCCCCATCACCATCTCATAAGCCAAAGAGAAACTCTACCTGGGACCAACCAGCCTGCCCTGCCAGGCCCTCTGCCGTCTCCAGGCTGGCAGGGGCCCCCCACACTGCAGTTCAGCCTGTACCCTGACACTGCCCACATGACAGAGCCTGACGTCCCGAGCTCTGGAGCCTGCTCCACCCACACCATCAGAGTATGCTCTTGGCGTGAAGCGAGCCACGGCACACACGTGGCCACACAGGTCAAACGTGACTACCACAAATGCAAAAGACACACAGTTTGCTCTGGAATTTGTTATTTTTCAAATGCCCCATAAGCTAAATGGGCCACTGGAAATCATCTTGATTCCGAGATAGGGGGCTGGGGAAGGGGGATGCTATTTGTTTTAAGCAGACCCACACAAATAAAAGTTAGAGTAGTTAATGCTTTGCAATTTATGTTGGGGAAGGGAGAGGCAAGTAGGAAAGAGGCAGGGAGTTAGAGAGGGAAGGGTAGAGAGAAAAGAGAACACACAAACCAGCATTAAAACCACTGGTTGGGCCTCCCTGATGGTGCAAGGGATTGAGCACTGGACTGTGGGGTTTCCACAGCCACTGCCGCTCGAGTTTGATCCCTAGCCAGGGAGGGGACCTACATGGTGCAGCACACCTATCCTGCCTCGCACACTGCTCCCCTCATCAGTGTTATTTCGGTCAGTCTGTCTGTTCTGCTCCCTACTCTGTCTCTGGTAAATTCTTTCACACACATCCCACTTCCCCGCACTTCTGGCCTATACCCCCGCTCTTGAATGCATAAATAAATATTAAAAAAAAAAAACCACTAGTGAGCAAGGCCAACAGAATCACAAGGATTCAGATTTCTACTAAAACAGAGGACTCAGAAATTCACAACAAAACCTCACCAAAGCAGCATTTATAAAAATGCAAAGAGAAGGGGGGAAGTTGAAAAAAATAGCCACTGATTTTTATCAGTAGAAGCCAGTATTAGACCTAAATTATTTCCCCTACACGGACATAAAAGGAAAAGAAACAGAATGAAAAAGTAAATTGGTTCAAAAACAATTTTACATACAAACCTAATTTCTTGGAGAGTACATAAGTTAGGTTTCTGCTTAAGTAAACTAGGTGTTTTGTTAAAAAGTTAACAGTGTGTAATGTTTCACACACAAGTCTTCATTAGTGGCACTGGTTCAGTTCAAAGTTCATGAAGGTCACTGGCTTTGCTCCAGTTTTCCCTCAACCACAAAAATCCAGGAACAGCCAAAGCATGTTTCTCTGCATGAGACGAATAGGCCAGAATGGTGCTGTGGGCCTTGGACTACAGCACCCCAAGTGTAAGACCCACTCCTTCGCAGACCAAGTCCACGGACGGGGAGCAGGCAAACTGGCAGCAGCGGTCCGCCACGGCTAGTTAGGCACCAGCCCCCGAGAACGCAGGCACTACAGGCTGGCAGGGGACCAAGAGAAAATGGAAGAACCTTGTTTACACAGTAAATATATTGAGAAAGTTTATTAATCACACTTCTAATTATCAAAGCCCAACATGGCTGTTCTTTGGGAACTCATTACTGCAATAAACCCATGGTGAATCCTTTTCTGAATGGATTCAGTGCCTCCTAATTTTTCTGTTCAGGAAGGTTTGGTGCATTAGAGCTTCTCTCAAAGCCATCCTCCCTTTCACGTCCTTGGCTGCTTTCACTGATGTGGAAGTCTGTAGAGATGCATCAAACGGAAGAGCATCTCCATCTTTGGGAAGATGAACCATTCTCAAAGAAGGTGTTTCCTAGCTTTTAAGGGGTAGGCTGAGCCATCCAGAGCAAGCCTCAGGAACTGGGCACGCATGCTCCACAGGAGGAATGGGGATTGGGCAGAGTGGACAAAAGCCCCATCTGTGCGGTTCTCTTTGCTTTCTTTCTGACCACTTCTGACTTCTTAACTCTCTGCTCCAGCCATTCTAATGTTCACTTTCTCCAAGACATGGAGATCTCTTTCTGCTGCAAGCCACTGTGTCTGCTGTTCTCCAAATCAGTCCAGATATCACGCTACTCAGTGGGGTTGGCACATAAAGATGATTCTCTAATGTCTTTAGAGTCTCCTGGGAAGGAATCTCACCTGTGTAGAATTTATTTTACTTTCTGCATTGTTGCTTAGCATTTTCCTTTACATAATAGCTTGTAAGGTCTGTGAAGGAGGAACTGTGTCCACCTTATTTCTGTATTGGTCTCTTATCACCACCCTGGCCATTAGCAGTTATTCAATAAGAACAGATTAAGTTAATTGAATAAAGGGTTTTATAAGCTCAGGTTTTACATCAATGATGATCAAGTCAAAAACAGGGATATGTAGGATATACTTTGGACATATTTGGCCACAAATGCCCAGGTAACTTTTTATCACTGAAAAGGTATGCCATTGTTGCCATTAAAAATAAAACAAGGACAACCAGAGTCCTGTACAAGTCTGAAAAAGGTCATCCACAGAAACAGAGGGGCTCGGATAACTTAAAAATGAAACATACCTTTCTCCACCACATCTCCTTGTCTGAAGACAGAAGAGAGGCTCTTTGAAGAGTTAGTTTCCATGGCTACCAAGGACATTCCAATGCTTCTAACAAAAAAATTTCCCCAATGATAAGAATTCAAACAGGTTGCATACTAAAAGTTACAGACTTCTGGTTTCAATCTGTTTCTTCAAAAGCACATTTGAAGAGGTATTCTTCAAAAACATGGGCTCTGTTGCCTGCCATCACTTTGTGTGAATGAAATATTTCATTCAGTCAAATAAGCCAAGTCAACAATACCCTATCTTTTCATGGTAGGTTTCAAATAATGCTACTTAGGAAGTCGCCTGAGAAACACACCTTGCTAGACTTGTCAGATTCCAGTTTTGAAAATAAAGGAAAATGCACACCTAAAGTCTGCCTTGGGAGGGGCAGAACCACCAAAAATAAGCACGTCTGAGCTACCAGCAACCACAGGAGTTAAGCACAGCCCGGTCCACCATGATAAGGGTCTGGTTGAGCTGCCCAAAATGGACTCGTGACTGGATCAGCCTGAGCCAAGGCCTGCTGGCGGACTCTGGCTGAAGAGCTCTCCCCAAGGAAGAAGCTGAACCTGGGCCCACCTATTGGGATATCCTCAAAGCGATGGCTGCAGAAACTTTAACCTAAATCCCACTTGCTGGCCGTATCAAAGGCAAACCACCTGATGAGAGAGGTACTGAGGGGAGATGCAGCCTCTCCCTCCCAAGGAGGAGTCCTTCTCAAAGGCCAGATGGGTGGAAGCACCCACTCTGACTAGCAAACCTTGTTGAGGACAGGGAATAAGCATCACATTATGAAGGAGAATACAGGATTCAGAGATTCACACCCAGTAACAGAGCCCAAGAGAACCACTTGAGCTAGTGCAGGACTTTTACACACGCAGCTTTTAAGAGGAAAAAGAAACAATTTCTCTTAAGCCTCCATATTCCACTGCTCCACTTTGTGCTGGGTCATTCATTTTGAGGAAGACAAACTGACAAAACATGACGAATAGAACAGTTCACGATGCGTCAGGACAGAGTGAGTGGGTAGACGGGATCCCATGGGGTTGCCCCTCAGCAGACAGAGAACGAGCTTCCAACTGAAGAGAAAAAGTGTCTTGGGCTCTAGAGAAAAAAAGATCTCCATGTAATTCGCAGCTTACAAGGAATTCCTTATTTACTGTGTGACTTTGAGAAAAATGATAACCCTCTCTGAGCATTGCTGTCCTCATCTGTAAAACTGAACCAAAAAAAACCACTTTACTACAGTAGTAAAGGAGAGTAAATACAGTACACTATATAAAGCGCCTAGCCCAGTGCCTGGTCTATGTCTTACATGCTTTATTAACAACTAGAGGCAACAAAGCAAATGAGAAAAACTCATCTGACTGATTGTCACGCAATCAATCTATACCCAGATCTCTCCTCATCTGAGAAGCACGGGCCTACAACTGTCTCCTGCATCAACTCCTCCACTCCCGTCGCCGCAGCTGCACCTCAGCCCCGATTCCACTCACCTCATACCTCCCACAGCCACAGCCCCCAGTGCAGGGCTCTTTCTCCATTGCACCCCTCAAGGCACCAACTTTAGCTTCCCCACTGAGTTCTACTCCATCACCTTATTGTTCAAACACCTCAATAGATCACATGAATTAAATAAAAACCGGCCTCCTTCCCTGGGCATTCGCAACTACACATCCATTCCTCTGGCCCAACAGTACCAGCCACACAGAGGCCTGGCAGCTCATCGGCTCCTGACACACACGTGGACCACATCTGCTTTCCTCTTCCCTCGCCAGGATGTAGGACTTGGGCTTTCCTCGCATCCTGACGGGTGTCCTTCCTTCAATGAGCAATGTGAATCCAGCTTCCTCAGCAAAGCCCCCACTGGCAGGCCAGCCCTCCACCGCACTCCTAGGCACCTCGCTAGGGACAGATTTGACGCTTAAATACACTTGCCTGATAGACAAAGAGGAGAGGACATAGCTGTGCACATGCACACAGAGCCCTGCAGTTCCTGCTGCATCTCTGTGCACCTCCTGGCAAGTACCACCATATGCTTTGGGGTCAGGTGGGCCTTGGGAACATGGCACCTCTGGGCTTGCAGCCACTGGCACAGAATCCTTCAGATGCAGTGAAAGACTCCCTGACTCAGACGTTGAAAAGCCTCCGATTCTTAGGGGCTCCAAAAGTGTCAGCAGATAGCTTAAACCAAGATTTATTTTACAGCAAGATTTCAGGGGAATGATGTAGTTCTGAGTAGATTAATATTTTATCCCTGAATCCAAACCAAATTCTTATGACAATCAGACTTAGAGAAATTAGGTTAGCATTTCAAGTGCCACTTCATGCCCTGGAAAGACGGGGGCCCTGGAGAGAAGAGCTGTCAAGTGGATGTTCAGAATGCAAAATAAGGTTTTGCCAACCCACAGCAACAACCTCCAAGATGGAGACACCAGCTTGGTCCATGCAGAGGTACAACTCACATTTGGAAAGGTCTTTACCATTCACAAAGGCCATCTCTACCTGTTTCTCTCCTAGTTCTTAGAATAACCCTGTAAACAAAATCACACAGCAAATGGGATTATCCAACCTCAGTGAGAAAACCTTGACTTGAGTAAATGAAGTGTATAGATGAACATCACAGCTCTGGAAAGTGTGGAACCAGGATCAGAACCAGGACTTCTAGCCTCCTAACTTAACAATCTTCCCACTACAGCATGTGGAGACCAATAACCACAGCATCCAGCCATTCTGCTGACCTAAGAAGCCACTGCAGGCTAGGGCAGCGGTGAGAGACCCCAGCCACGGCACTACTACCCCCTGGCCAGACTATACACACACTCTGGAATGACCAGCACCCCACATGTTCTCTGGAGAAACCGAAGGAAGCTCCTGGAATATCATGAGGCAGATCCCAGACCACAGGGACTAGACAGCATCATCCCAGATCCCATCCCAGGTGGGCCAGGGTCTCTGTTGGCTAAAACCCTCCCCTGTCAGAAGACTTCACCACCACTGAACACTCTAACCACACCCTTTCACACCAGCTGACTTGTTCATTCGCACTGTAAATACTTCTCACCTTTATGAAATAGCCAGTCCAAAGACCCATTTTCTCCCAATCTGTTGGGCCTCTCCTTTCCTCCTAATCTACCCTAGATAGCATGACCATTAGCGATTCTTTCCATGATGTTTTTGCTGATACACCGAACTCTTCCACCTTTGTACTACCAACAGAGAGCAAAACTTTTGCCCAGGAGGAACTCAAACATTCTCTTCAGACGTATAACTCTGTCACCTGCCTCCTGTGTCAGAGAAACTAGAAACTGGACAGAAGATCTCGCAGCATCCCACTACCATCCCAGACTCTACCTGCTCCATCTGCTCGTCCTTTTCATGAGAAAGAGAAGCCTCCTCCCTTAATACTACCTGTCTTCTGGCATCTTAATGATCCATGACCACATAGCCTTCCATTTACTGAGGTCTTCTTTAATTAATTTTGTATAAAAGAGTCCTTATACAACTTTCATTAGATTGTTAGCAGGTTCTTGATTGTCTAAGCTATTTTCTGGTATCTTCCTACTTTCCTATCAAACTCTACTTTAAACTTTGAGTTCAAACTCAGTTGGATATATGGAATACAATTCTAATGACTATGTCCTTTTAGGCTAATTCTAACATCTGTGTGAATTCTGGCTTGGCTTCAAACAGTTAACTCTCTTCATCATCGGTCATGTTTTTCTGCTTCTTTCCATGCTTTAAGGGCCAGACATTATAAGTTTTATCTTGTAGGATGCTACATATCTCTGAATTTCTATAAATTCTAGTACCTTGTTCCAGGACGTAGTTCAGTCCTTGGAGAAGACTCTTTGACCCTTTCAGGTCTTGCTTTAATGATGTATCAGGTCACAATCTGGAGTCCTGCTCAGTCTAGGGCTAACTGTTCCTTGTTACTGAGGCAAATCTTCTCTGAGTACCCTACCCAACATCATGTTAACTATGACTTCTTCCAATGTGGATGTTGGAAGCAGAAAATATTCCTGACACTGGGTGTTGAGCACTGTCCTTTATAATCCCTTCAAGTGTTCTTTCCCTCACCTTCAATAATCTCTACACACAAACACACACACACACGCACACACATACATGCTAAGAAATACTTTACTGACTACTGAGGACCTTCTGTTGATCTCCAGAGTTCCTTCTCTATACAATTCTAGGACTGTTCAGTACATGTCATTTTTCCAACATCAGTTTTCATTTCTTTTGGGTACATACATAGAGAACTACTGAGCCATGCAGTAAATACATATTTCATTTTATGAGAAATTAACTTTTAAAAAATGGTTATACTGTTGTATGTTTCTATAATACATGAGTACCTCAGTTGCTTTATACTATTCCCAGCACTTTGTATTTTATTTTAGCTATTCTTCTACGTATGTAATGGTTTCGCACTGCATTATTAGCTTACACTTCCAAGATAACAATTTTGTACATCTTTGCATTTACACTGACTATGTGTGTGTGTGTGTGTGCACATATATTCCTTTGTGATGTATCTGGTCAGTCTTTTGAAAATTTAGATGCAGTATTAGCAAGCTGCACTTTTCAAAGCACTTTTTTCTAAGCACTTTTCAAATTTATCTATGTATTCAATGCTATCTGTCATAAACTTTAACGGAATTTTTAAAAAGAAACTGACATGATTTTAAAGTATAGGTATAATTACAAAGGACCTGTAGTAGGTAAAACAGTCTTGACAAAGAATGGAGGTAACACACTCTCAGCCTTCAAACTAAAATGGATTACTACAACCCTATAGTAATCAAAACAACATGGTATTGGAATGCAAAGAGACACACAGACTAATGGAATAAAATTGAGAGCCCAGAAATAAATTCACACTTATATGGATAATTAATCTATACTAAAGGAAAAGAGAGTATACAATGTAGAAAGGACAGTCTCTTCAACAAATGGTTCTGGAAAAATTGGACTGCCACATGCAAAAGAATGAAGTTAGATCACTATTTCACACCATACACAAAAATTAACTCAAAATGGATGCAAGTTGAAACCATAAAATGCAAAGAAGGAAACAGGGAAAACGCTCTAAGACAATGACTTCAGAAATGTCTTTGGGGCCTAGATTTGAACAAGGTAAACACAGGCAAAATCAATGAGACTACATCAAACTAAAAAATTTCTGCACAGCAAAAGAAGCCATCATAAAAATGAAAAGACATCCTTATCACGGAGGAAAATATTGTATATCATACATTCCACAAGGAGCTAATACCCAAGATCTACAACAAACTCAACTGTAAGAAAATAACCTAATTAAAAATTTTAAAAAGGACAGAAGAACTAAATAGATTTCTCTCCAAAGAATATATATAGATGGCAAACAGGCATATGAAAAAAATGCACATCATAATTTATCAGGAAAATGCAAATCAAAACCACAATGACATACCACTTCACACCTATGAAAAGACCAAAAACAAGTGTAGAGAAAAAGAAACCTTCATACACCATTCATGGGAATGTAGAAAAGTTCAGCCCCTATGAAAAACAGTATGTTAGTTTCTCAAAATATTAAAAATGAGAATATGACCCAGTAATTCCACTCCTAGGTATCTATCCAAAGAATGCAAAAACCCTTATTTGAAAGTATACATATAGTCCTATGTTCACTGTAGCACTATTTACAATAACTGAGTTATGCAAATAACCAAAGATGGATGGATTAAAATGTGGTAGAATATACAATGGAATGCTATGCAACCTTTTTTTTTTATATACATACAAAAAGATGAAATCTTGCCATCTGTGACAACATGGATGGAACTGGAAAGGATTATGGTCAGCAAAATAAGTCAGGAAAAACACAAATAATTTCATTTATATGGAATGTTAAAAAAAAATAGGCAAAAATAAACCAAATAAACCCTAGAAATCTGAGTGTAGAACTGAGGCTACCAGAGTGGGAAGTTGAAGGTGGGAAGCAAAGGGAGGTGAGGACCCATCAATGGACTATGATGGAGGATTATTTGTGCTTTGGTTATGGGTGTGCTATGGTAACAAACATCTGAAAAGGTGTGAACCTATACCCCTAAACCAAATACAGTGTTGTAAATAAAAGTTAGCTCAATTTTCAAAAAGTGTAATTTAAAGAAAACAATAGCAAGTCTTCTAAACCACTTCTATTTAGATCACTTCTAATTTTATTAATAGGTCTACGGTTTTCATTATAAGTCTTCCATATCTTATCTTTATTCTGAAGTATTTTAGTTAAAATAATTTTTAAAATGTCATTTTCTACATGTTTTTTGTATATAATAAGACAGATTTTTGTATACCAAACTTATTTTATATACCAATCTTTCTATATTCTTTTATTAGTTCTAATGAATTTTTGGTAGATACATTTGGATTTTCAATGTGGACAATATTATTATCTGTGAATAGAAAGTTTTGCTTTCTTTATAATCTTCCTTCATTTGAAACTTTTTCTTACTTTAATGCACTGACTAGATAATGCTGAATGCAATGCTAAATAAATGGGACAAGATAGAACTGATTACCTGGCTCCTAAATCCTAAGGAAAAAAGCATTCAGTCTTTCTCCATGAAGTGTGATATAGATGGCCTTTTTCTGGTTACGTAAGTTCCGTATATTCCTAGCTTGCTGAGAAGTTTTGTCATGAATAGATACAGAACATTACTTTGTACATTTATTGAGATGATTTTTCTCCATTTTTTAATATGGTAAATTACACTGATTTTCCAATGGTAAACCGATCCTTATTTTTCTAACACAAAACTCATCTGGCCATGAGATATTGTTCTTTTAATACTGCTATGTTCAATTTGCTAAAATGTAATTGCAAAATTTTGCATCTATATTAATGAAGGATATTTTCTCACTATGTCTGTTAAGTTTTTGTGTGAAGGTTATTCTGGTCTCATAAAATGATTTTAGGGACTGTTACCTCCTTCATTATGTGAAAGAATAATTTCTAGGAATGCTACTATTTCTTTCAAAATTGCTTGACAGAATTTATTTTTGATACCATGTAGGCCACCAATTTTGACAGAAGGCTTATAATTTTGAATTCATTTAAAAAGCAAATATACAGCTCTTCGGGTTTTTTCTTGAGTCAGATTCAAGGAATTTGTCATTCTTGTTACTGAATTTGTCATAAATAATTGTTTACCCTATTCTCTAGTTATTGTCTTACTATCTAGTATCTGTGGTAATGTCCCTTTCATTTCTAATACTGGTAATTTATAATAAACTCTTTGATTAGTCATACTAGAGATATATCAATTTTATTAAACTTTAAAAAGAGCCCCCTTTGTTAACCTCACCTATTATTTTTCATTTTATTGAATTCTATTCATTATTTCGTTTCCTATTTCCCCTAGATTTAATTTGCCTTTCTTTTTCTAGATTTTTTAGATAAGAATACAGATCACTGAATTTAAACATTTCTTCTTTACTAATACAGGTTTTACAGTAATAAATTTTTCCTCTAACTACTGCTTTAGATAGACGACATAAGTTCAGAGATTTGAATTTTCTTTTTCTAACTAAAGTAGCATTGGTTTATACCATTATATAGTTTCCAATGTATGGTCCTATAAATCACCATCTGTATATACCACACTGTGTTCACTACCAGAATTCTGGTTTCCATCCATCACCATACAGCAGACCCTGTTTATCTGACTAACTTAACCCCTGCCCCTGCCCTTCTGATAACACTGTTTTGTTCTCAGAAAAGTTTTTGTTTGTTGGTTCATTTGTTTATCTACCACATGAGTGAAATCACATAGGGTTTTTATTTCTTGGTTGAATTTATTTCTCTAAGCATAATACCTTCTATTTCCATCTTGGTTACTGTGTAGCAGGATTTTACCCTTTTTGTAGTATTCCATTGTGTATATTTACCACATCTTCTATCTCTGAAATACTCCTTAAAGTCCATATGTGGACTTGCATTGTCAATACTCTTTGCACTTATAATATCTTATATTTTTATTTGACCACTTCTTTTAATTAAAATGCAGCGTCCATTTTCACTTGATGAAATTGATATATTTGGGCTTGTATCTATCATACATGCTACTGGTTTTTTGCTCATCCTATATGTACTTTGTACTTTTTCTGCCTTATTTTGGCAGAAACTGAATACTACTACAATTTAAGATTATATTTTCTCTCTCCTTCTGGCTATTAAGATACCATTTTTTAATTCATTGCTCGAGAGTATTATCTACAGTCCTAATTTATCAATTTTACTACGAACTTGCTTATACAATTTCACATTTAATGTAAGAAGCTAACAACAGCCAAGTTCAAACTACAGATTGGAATATCTATGGTTAAAAGTCAGGGAAAGGAAAAGGAGGGGAAGGAAATGAAACTTGCAGTTTCCTGTCATCATTTCTTTAACAAACTTTTTCTTACCACATCTTTCTTGCATCTACTTCCAGGACTTCAATTCCACATAG
Source organism: Galemys pyrenaicus (assembly GCA_019455555.1). Classification (NCBI taxonomy): domain Eukaryota; kingdom Metazoa; phylum Chordata; class Mammalia; order Eulipotyphla; family Talpidae; genus Galemys; species Galemys pyrenaicus. The sequence goes on from JAGFMF010011397.1 coordinate 11,572,316, forward strand.
ATTATACATTAATGTCCAGGGATCATTATTTCCATTTACTTTCTTTCAGTGTTCAATCTATATTGTTTAATTATTTTGTTTTTATTTATCTACTGAGATTTACCATCCATTCCTTTATTACATCTATTATTTCCTTCCATTCCTTAAAATTAGAAACTGGTTTAAAAGAGCAATTTCAAAGTCTTTGATTGCTCACTGCAACACTTTTGCCCTCTCTCAATTTGTTTCTATAACTGCTGATTATAGATCAGGTATTCATGCCTTTTTCCCATATCCTATAATTTTTAATGATATGGGAAAACATTTAGGGAACACCTGGATTGGGGTGTCTTCCTTTAAAGGTTGTTGCCTTTAGCTTTGGCAGGTGTTCATTTTGGCCTGGTTCTCCTGAGTCTGTTTATATAATTGTTAGGGCAGGGATAGGACAGCTCTTTCTCTGGGGATAAAGTAACCCTGCCCCTAAGACTTGGCTTTCTGAGGTCTCCACTGAACGTCCAGTGCCTTTATTAATCCACTCCAGCTGGTCAAAAGCCCTGGTCTCCCAGCACTGAGATTTCTAGCAGTTTCAGCCACTTCAGCTTTCTCTACAAGAGCAGCTTAGTGTGTGGTCAAAGATTTAGGAGAATCCCTAATCAGATTTATGGAGCCTCTTCTCTACACACCTCTCCAGCTCTCTGCACTAAAAATTCCACCTGTCTCATCATCCTGAATGTGCTTTTTGTCTCTTTAATAAATAGAATGCCGTCCTCTGCTGATCTCTACCTGTGCGCCACAACTCTAAAGTGTCACTGGGCAGAAAGGCAGGACAATCGTGGTTCTTACTCATGTGTTTCCCTTAAGAAATTTTTAAAAATGTTATCTAGCAAGATGTTTTGCGTCTTATTAGTCTGTTATATTGAATCCAACCAGGTGGTACAGGGTCAGCCCTCCACACCAAGCACAGCAGCCCCAGCTCAGATGATGAAGAACAAATTCAGACAGCCCTCCAAAGACAGGAAATCCACAAGTTTTCAGTGCTTAGACAGTTACCTAAATTTTCATAACACTCTGGGTCCTCAGCTTCATTCAATTCTTAGACAGTTTTGAATTTTTGAGTTATGTTTTGTTACGTGTGAGAGAAAACTTTTTTAAAACAAGTTATCTTTAAGGGTCTAAGGCCAGACAGAGCCACAACTCAGCCCATGCTCTCCCTACGTGCTTGCGTCCTACACACCAGGCAAGAACAGCGGCTCCCTATGCATACGGCACCTACTGCTGACTCATGTGGGGTGAGAGCACCCATGCCTTGGCAAGGCGCGTGCATCTGCTGAAAGACTCAAGTGAAACTCAGGAAGTAAATGACTGCTGAACTTTAATAAAGAAGACATCCCTGTACTAGGGGTGTATTGGGCTATATACCAAGCTGCTGTATGTATACCAAGCAGTGTGTATCTTCTACCACTACTTTATCTCTCTAAGCCATTTTACCAAGCTGAAAAAGATTACTACAGAAAGACAACATAAAAAAAAAAAAAAACTACTGGCACAAGGCTGACAGCATCTTAGAGGCAATCATAAATGTCTTTCCTCACAAGAAGTCAAATTATTAAATCCATAAACATCCCTTTCATTGTAGAAGTGATAAGCATTGTTAATGCCACCCATCAAAAAGGGAAGACAGCAAAAAAAATATGGCTTTAATTTCAACCATTAAGGTACCAGCAGCTTCATCAAAGAGCTGGGTCTGTGCCTGAAAGCACTGTAATGAATTCTCTTCCCCCAGGACTTGGACTCAACAGACTCAACAGCCTGCCCTGCAACACAGATGTCCTCAACTACCTCTCCCGGTCTCCTGAGCCGCACACCCACACCCCAGAGCACTGGGGGAGGCAGCAGAGCAGCGCTCAACACAGAACTCGCCATCTATAAAGGCACATGTGTTCAGGGCCGCCTCCTGGGGCCCCAGAGGTTCTTGTACATGTCAGAAAAAAAAGCACTTGGTCAGGAGCAGATGATAGCCACAGCTGACAAGAGCGGGAGCTCCACTGAATCTGCTCAAGTGCCTGGCTGCTGTCCACTGCTGTTGCCAGGGAAACAGACGTCAGCTTGATGGAAACAAGGATCAAGGAAAACTTTCACTTACCTCGTTTCCACCGATCCAACAGCCATTTCTATGGAAACAGCAGCTGCAACCCAGTGGCAGAGAGGTTACCACTCACTTGTTAATGTCAGATGTGGCTACCAGCCTATGCACACTTCAGGTACTATAGTATCAGCAGCACCTGGATCCAGCTGTCAGCTACACCCAACAGCCTTCTAACTCTATAACAAGAAAGTCCAGTGTTTGAAAGTATATATAAATGTTCCACTTGATTCTTTAGTAGAAAAGGGAAATTCAGCATTTCTACCATTTAAAGCAGAAAGGGAGCTTAAATTCTTGCTCTACTAAATCAAACCACGTGAAATTACACAGACTGGTCTGCACAGGTCAGAGATATGTGCAGAAGAGGAAATTCTGTGCCTCATTTTTAACCACATGGCAAAGTGTTGAATGAGAGCAAAACCTAGTCCCACATGGTATGTCTCCACTCAGAAAATATTTACAAGCAATCCAGTCTCTCTCTACCTGGAATGTCTTGCCTCCTGAGCCAGTGGGGAGCAATCTTTGACTTACCATGGCTTATAATGGTGTGGCCAAATTAGGATGCCCCAAACCCAATTCTATTCTGTGAGGTTCTGATTGATTGTAGTCTATCAGAACCCCACTATCTCTCTCCATTCTTTCAATGTCAGCAGTTACACAAGCGAGGTGACCATGCCTGAGTCTTTGCCAAAGTCTTTGAATTTGATATTCCTGGGATGGGAGGTAGGGAGGCCAACAATAGTGAAATTCAAAGTGGTCCACTGGTTTGAAATGCTTTGCCTCATCCACGTTCCCTTAAAACTTCTAAAATTAAGATAAACTGGGCTGGAGTAATATAAAATTGGATTAAAAATTTTAAAAGCTACCTGTGGCCCGGTAGATCTTGAACTTACTGGGATACAAACACAAATTCAGTTAGAGTTTAATGATTTCAAATTTTCAGATGGAGCTAGCTTTACATTCAATTTAAAGTCATAAAAAATGATTTACTAAAAACATTCATTTTCTAGCAACATACTAACTAGCTTGAAGTGGTGGTAATACATTGGTAAAACCAAGCCATCAAACTCACAAATTACAAATTATTTTACTCTAGTCTTTAAGCAGTGTTAGGAGGTGCTATGTAAGTAACAGCCTTTGCTAACTGACTTATGACTCACATGTATGTTCCTGCAATAAAACACAAATTTGACCTTTTATCAATTCAGGCCTATCGTGCCCAATTATTATTGGTCAGCTTAAAAGAACTGACTTGATTAGATTATTTTCTTGCTTCAGTCCCACTCTACTATTACTTCAGTCATCTTAACAACAGTGGCCACTCTACCCTCCTCAGCTCACTGGCTCTTCAATGAACTAGCTCATTCAGTGTTCAGTGAGCATGGCTGGTATTATTAGCTTCATTGCACAGATGAGGAAAGTGAAACTCAAAGAGATAAATAACTTGCCCAAAATCTCAGTAAAAGAAAGCAAAGGTTCAAGTCTTGGTTTCCAAATCTAAAGCTAGTATGCCCAACCCTGTGTTACAGAAATGCCACACCCTTCTACATGTGCACAAAAACAAGCAAAACAAAATCCCACTGTCATATAACTTCAGCCACGGTGATTTAGTGCTACGTAATATTTTAGAGAGACAGACTCTCTATACCCTCACAGACACCTCTGTGTGTGATGTGTGTACAAAGCACATTTCTCTTGGTCACTTCCTGAGAAACCCAGAAAAACGGTACACATTAGACATTCCGAAGACCCCTTTAGCCCATCCCACACCACCAAGAAGGGGACTAGGCAGAGGTCCACAGAAATAAGAACAGAACACGTTAAATGAAATTCTTTGTATTTTTCAAAGCGCTTCCTTAGCTGACTCACTGTTGGTCACCTCGTGGGGGAAGCAGATGACAGGACTAGTCTTTCTTTGAGGGACGAGGTATTCAGGGCTACTAAGTGAATTCACAGTTACTACATGATACTGCAGGACCAGAACCCAAGTCTTCTCATTCCCATCTCATCTATTGGTCCCTTCTTGGGGTGTGAACTACACAGTACCCGGTGTCAGGTGGGCCCAACAGGTAAAGAAGCAACTCTATCACCAAGACCAGCGTTTCCCCCAGGAATCCAGCAGTGATTCAAAAGAAACAAAACCCTAAAACGCCAACATGTATTTTTGTTTTGTCTAGTTACTGACAGAATCCTTAAAAGGGACAAGAAGTTAAATCAGTAATTTTTGAAATGAAAAATCACTGAATTTCTACAAAGCTAGCCTGAGGTATACTCTCTCTGAGTTTTAGACTTAATGAGACGTTCTTTCCAACCCCTGGTGGTGATGGCACATCCTTCTGAATGGCAACTTAATGTGAAATCGCAACGCCCGTTGCAGAAGTTCTCAGCTCGCTCCCCAGAACATGATCATCAGAGAGAGGTAGTCTTCACTGTGCCCAAGGTTGGCTACGCAGGACATATAGGTCATCAATTTCATACTCACCTTGAGAAAAGGGAAGTGTTATAAAACCAAAGGTCTTCCCAAAGCATCAGTCTTCCAATACCTTAAAATCATACCAACACCAAATCAAGTGTGATTAAAATCATTTCAGAAATACTATAGGATGGTATGGTGACACGAATGCGGAAAGAGCCAAGGAGCAGAAGAAACATTTCTAAACGGTCAACAGACTTAAACACATGTTTCTTCATCAGAAGCCAATAGCGTGGTCTCAAGTTTCTAAAACGGGAGGCAGCTGTGGGGATTACACTTGTGTTGGTCTGATGGACCCTCAGGGGTTATTTGCAACATGTCATTTCCTATTAATATTTTGGCCCTTCTGGCTTATAATCCATCTAGTGAGTGCTTAAAAAAAAATTGTGAAGAATCTTAAAAAAAAATTGTGAAAAATAATTTCTAAAAATTTTCTTTATTAAGAAAACAAATAGAAGTGGATTCATTTTGATTTTTTTGCCGCTTGGGGGAAAGTCAGGGGGAAGCAGCTGGTCAGAGAAGTGGGGGATTTTTGGCTCCTTCTCAGCTTCCCCCGGCCGGCATCTTATGTTAGGATCCAGCTCACACACACTTGGCTTTCACAGCCCCTGTCTTCGCTTTGCCATACTCAACCACTTAACACTGGTGTCCCCATGAGACAATGAATGCCTGAACAGACCCCTGTCTGTGTCTTAGACATCTTGCTGCTCCTGGCCCAGAGCCGTGCACTCCACGGGAACTCAGGAAGCACTGGCCGAATAGCAGGCATGGCTGAAAGGCTCTGCTTTGCAGACATGGTTCTTACTTTACACAAAATACCCTCAGCATTTCCTATCAAAGCGGCCTTACTGGAGAATAGAACTGGGAAGCAGCCACTGGGAGCCAGCACGAATGGACAGTGAAAACCCTGGGAAGTCTTAGACTTTATTTCAAAAATTCACATGTCAAACCGACAAATTAGCTTTAAAAATTAAAGTTTCTTTCACCCGAAAAAAATTCCCTTGTGAGCTATAGTCTCCTTCATAAGAAACTTAGTTTTGTTTTGATCAAATGTGTTTAAAAATTTCTTGGGTTTTTCCCCCTAAAGTGTATTTCCATAAACTGGTTGTTCTGTGACTCTGTGTGCCTTTTTTAAATCCTTCAGCTTGGCTGCCCCCCATGGGGTTACACATTTAATACCATCGTGGTAGCCAGAAGCCCTTCCTCCCATCTCTCCCTGTTTTTCCTATTTAAGTGCCTCATCGTGCCTGGGACAGTTCCTGCTTGGGAACGCTCAGAGATAAGGCATGTCAGCTGCACTGTTAAAATTAGTGGTTTCCATGGCCTCGGTCAGTTTGGTTGGGTTTAGGAGACATGAGGCGCCAGGGAATTCACAGGAAAGTGGCTGTTAACTTGGTATGACAGTCAAACGCAGTGCTGTTTCTCCAGGAATAAACCACCACTAATCTAAGAACATGGGTGGGGGGGGGGCATGCATCTGGAGAGGGAGCTCTAGCAGGCAAGGGGGATACGCCCTCACCCCCACCTCAGCCCCAGCTCACTGCCCACTCCACTCACACCGTCTGGGTCCGAAGTGACAGGGGCGGGGGCAAGGCAGTAGGGAACACGCGCAGACTGATCACCCCGCATTAAGGAAAGACTCTACAAGCTAAGAGTAGAAAGAAATGAATTCGAAAGGAAATTCTTACAGTGACAGCAGCAGAAAACCAAGCCAATAAACGGCTGATCTGACAAAGGCAAGATTATGAAATTACTCAACATTACGCGCTCATCTGGCCTTATTTTTCCTTCGCGATAAAGTCTGAAACATTCATGATACACGGTGGGTAATTTAAAGGGGCCAGATTATAAATAAAACCACCAAAGACAAAGATCCTTTCCTGGGGGAAGACGAAGCCCGGAATCCTTTTACTCACTTGTAATCCACTTCTACACATGGGCAGACTAATGCGACTGGCTTCGGGGAAACATTTTCATTAAATTAATAGTGTTTGGCAAGCATCAGAAACAGAGTCTCACAGACAGATACGGGAAGAAAGAATCACAGTTCAGTCCAAAAGCAACACACTGAGGGGCACCGGCGTCCACACGCATGCAGAGAAGCCGGGGGCGGCCAGAGACACGCAGAGCCGCCCGCGGGCAGCAGCAGAATGTGCAACACGGATCCAACTGCTTACCCACTAAGGACACCAAGAACCAGGTTAAGGACGAAAAATGAGCCAAGGATGATCAGACTAACAAAATACACCCATGGCCATTCCCATCCTATCGCATCATTTACCTGTAAAATGTAAGGACATCAGTTATCAGTTATCCGTTTGCTAAAGAGCAGAGCCCCGGGGGCAGCTGCTGGACCACTCAGGACTGTGAAGATTAGAGCCCCTGCACAGAGACCTCAGCTAGGGCCTCCCATTTCTCTTCATCTGATAAGGACAAGCTCTGCTGCTAAAACCTACAAATGTGGCCCACGAAAGTCGGCCAGACTAGCTCACTTAGCTGCTGTTTTGTACCAATTAATCTGCATTAGGTTTGGATCCAGACCAATAAAGCAATTATAAATGCATCTTATTTTAGTATAGACAAAATGGCAGGCATTGAAAACTATTGAAATCCCAAGCGACAACACTGATTAATTTCTGGTCAATGATGGTTCTATCGCCTTCTTTCATGAAGGCTGGTTAGGTTCCAGGAAACACCCAGCTTCGGGAAGCCTCAGTCGGGAAGAAAGCGTCTTGGATCCACAGAGAGCCCTTGGCACCCACCCGGAGGCACCCATCTACCAAAGCCTGTGTGGTCTTGGCAACTGTCCTCAGGACTCTGCTTTCAAGATGAAAGAGGTGTAGCTTACCCGCTCAATACACCAAGTACAAGATTTAGTACGAAAAATGACCCAAAGATGACGAGACTGACAAAATACACCCAGGGCAATTCAAATCCCATAGCATCATTCATCTGCAAGAAATAAGATGGTCTCACAGGAGCGGGTTAATAGAGAATCTAATAAGGAGAAAGGGTCACGTTAGAGACAGCATTATATACACATTTATTTTAACATTTACTTAGATTCAAATCAGAGACAACAGTAGTCAATGCACTTTCATTCTCTATCTCTCTCACACACTCTCACACATACACACACACACACACACTCATGAATAATCAAAGCTTTCTGATCATGGGCAGGGAACTCAGCTGGGATAGGGCTCCTTCTCACAGGAAACTCTTTGATAAGGGATTTTCAGAAAGAAGTCTTGGTCGTAGACAAAACTAGTTAGGGCTTAGCTGGAAAGTGTTTTCTACTCTACCCAAATGGTTAGCTTTTGTTGCTTTCAAAATGTGTGATGGTGGGAAATTCTTAGTTATAGAGACAGATTTTCTACATCTGAATCTATCGATTCTTTTCTTTAAAAAAAAAAAAATGCCCTAAAATAATAGCTGTCCATTAGAAGTCGAGCTACCCAAGGAGACCTAGCTCACCTTAATCAAGAACACCTGCAGCCCAGTGAGCGCAAACACAACTAACGCAAGGAAGAAGCATGCTCAGAAGTCAACTGGCTAGCTCATGGTCAAGGGTGCTTTGGGGGATGAGATTTTTCCCATCCAAACCCTTGGAAAGACCAGGAGGAAAGAACCCCTTTGGCCCATCTAGCATTGACAGAGGTGACCCTTCTCGGGAGAGCTGGCCCAGCTGGGGCTGGCTGGTGTTTCAGCAAAGAGGGCTCACTGGTGCCACTATTTCCTGAGACAAGCTCAAGCAGCACAGTCGGACAAGGCCTCCCTGCCAGGCCCTCTTGGGGAAGGTTTGGTCCTGAGATGCCTTCATGCTGGAGCAAACAGGTGCGTTAGAGGTTCACAGCTGGGTGGAACTTTCCATCAGCACACGTCAGTATTAAATCAGACAAATACTCCTCCCAGGAAGGAGGGGTTAAGGACCAGCGAGGGGACAGAACAGAGTGACCCCAGGACGGATTTTGCTGGAACACGCAGTAGCAGAGAGTCTGGGTCACCCGTCGCTCATGAGGTCTTTAAACATGTGCTCTCCTCCACATTATCTGCCTTCAGCGCTTAGCTTCACAGAATGAGGCGCATGCATTTCACTGTTTATCTCATGTGGAAGCCAAACAGGAAAAGAGGACATAAAAAAAATTACCTAACATCTGTTGCTGAAGTCCAGGGAGACGGCATTAAATCCCTTATGAAACACCTGTTCAGCTACATGAAAACTGATGTGCTTAATAGAACTCATATCAGTCTGCACATCTTACATTGGCAATTAGAATAATGAATGAGCCAGGGCCGTGGCTGCAATTGTTGATCTAATTAAGTTATATAAACTAATTTCAGCAGGAAGGCAGAGGGTAATTCTTCCAACTACACCACTAAACTTATTTAAAAACCCATGTGTGGAGAAGCAGGCTGCCTGGGGACAGTGGCCGGAGCTCAGCCTGGAGTCAGGACCCTGCCTGGGGCTGTTTGCTCTGTGGGGACAGGAGTGCATCCGACAGGGGCAGGTGCAAGTCAGGACTCCCACAAGGAGACCACCCTCTTCTAGAGCCTTGGCCAGGTCAGCTGGCCGCGTCATCTGCTCACCAATCCTCCTTCGGCCTCAGCCTTGTGTTCCAGAGAATGGCTCAAGTAACGGCCATCTGTTCCACTTGGGAAGGAATTTCTTTCTTTTTTTTTTTTTTTTTTTCATTAAATAAATCTTTAGTATTTTGGAGATGTTCAATAGATTCAAATCAGAACTATCACCTGGAATGACAGGTAGGGGCTGGGGTAAGACTAGTGCTAAACAAAAGCACGGGAAAGTCTCTAAAGCTCCAAAAGTAGGGAAGAGAAAGGACTCCTATGCTTTAAGGGCCAATCTTCACTTAACTAAGTCTTGTCAACTCAAGCCTCTTTTCAGAAGTCAGTAATTCTCAGACCTTACCATACACTAAAGACAAGTCAGCTCTGGTACAATGTTCCCCTAAATACCCATATGGAAAGAGATTCTGCTGGGACTTTGTCTGAATGGCCTATATCAACAATTGAGAAATCACTATGAGTTGAAGCACTTTGATTTATATTAACTTTTAAAATATTCATACCAAATCATTCAGGGGAAAATATTCCATTTAGTTTCATTTTCCCCTCATTTCAAAGGCTGAAATACATATGCATGTGTCAAATTAAATGTTGTGCTTTTTCTGTTAGTAACACTATGGAAGCTTGGTGTACTGGTTGTAGCTTACCTGAGCATGGATTGAGAGAAAGGCACAAAAAGGCCAAATCTTGGCTCATTGATTAAAGAGGAATTTCCCAGGGGCCCTGAATGAGTAGATTGACCATGAGAACTTCTTGCTAGGGTCTGACAGTTAACACACCCACAGGTGTGTTCCCTATTGATTTCACATGGATAGCTCTCTCACGAAACCAACACTATTTTAATTCTTACATTTAAAAACATTTCCTGGGTTGAATATAAAGTGGGTCATGCAGTTTTATTCTGCATCCTGAAGATAAGAAAACTGCAGCCCAGAGAGTTCTGGTCATCTACCCAAGCTCACACACACCCAGCCTGTCCAGTCTTAATATTCTTTCCTTGCACTGCACCACCCACTGCCTCTGTGGACAACAAATACGAATGAGTCAGACAAATTTAAGGAACTCACTTCATCAAAGAGACCTAAAGTAACTTTTCCTCCCACTAAAAGTTAATAATCCCATTCCCTGCACATCAAGATGATAATGGGGGGCCTCCCTGGTGGCGCAGTGGGTTAAGCAACGCACTATGAAGCAAACCGCAGCCACTGCAGCACAAGTTCGATCCCTGCTGCCAGCCAGGGAGGG
>JAGFMF010011397.1:11582792-11686968 GCA_019455555.1 Galemys pyrenaicus
TGATCTGCCTGTTCTGATCCCTGCTCTGTCTGTGGTGAATCCTCTCACCCCCCCACAACTCTGGCCTGTACCCCAGTACTTATATGCATAAATAAATAACTCTTTAAAAAAAAAAAAAGATGATAATGGTAAGTGTTTCTTTCTGCATATTGCCCCTCCCCACCCTGGTAGTTCTCTTCTCAATAACCAGAAAGCTGTTTGCCAGCCACTCCAGAAAATTAAGGCATCAATCAGTTTGAGAATATTGACTGAATATAAATTCACAAGATGCAAAATAACCCCTGGCAAAGTCTTGGTCCACCATATAAAAACACCTGAAGGACTGAAATTTGCTGGCAATCAGTATCTCAAGATGTTCCCTTTACACCCTAGTTGTGATAAAAATAGATATTTAAACATGGCCTATCTGTACTGAGACAGTGGACTAGTACAAAACAGTATTTGTTGAGCTCCTGCTCTGTGCCGGACAGTGTGCTGGGCAGGGAAGGTCTATTCTGGAGCAGCACAGTGTGACTTCTCACTGACTGTGGCCCGTAATATATTAAGAAGACCTCGTGCCTATCTCCGTGATGAATTTATAAGTGTAATCAACAAGCAATTAAAAGAAACTGTGCTTTTAACGCAGAGAAAATAAGATCTTAGTGAATAATCTGGAAGCTAGGTTTTAGCTGCCCCCTAGTGTTCCAGCAGCTCCACAGACATCTGACAGAGGAAGAAAGCCCAGGAAAGAGTGCTGAGTTCTAGTCTAGACCAGGGTCACAAACTATGACCTGTGGGCCAAATCTAGGCCACCATCTGCTTCTGTATGGCCATTGAGCTAAAAAAAAAAAAAAATCAAGCTCATATTTTTAAATGGCTTTAAAAATTCAAAAGAATAACACTTTATAACACGAGTATTATCCAAATTCAAATTTCAGTGACCACAAATAAAGTTGTACAGGATAGGGCCATATCCCACACTTACATGATGTCTGTGGTTGCTTTAAGGACAAAGGCAGAAAACAAAGTTGAGCAGTTGTGAGAGACCATTGGTCTGCAAGGCCAAATATACTTACTACCTGGCCCCCTTTAAAAAGAAGTCTCTATACCCCTATTCAAGATGAAGGGCCACAGAACTGCACGCCAGAGGGCCCTGGGCATGTTCAGTGGCCTTTTTACTTCCATGGGTCCCACCTTCAAAAGCTCTTCAAAATTACCTCTTCTATAAAGAGATTTATTACTTGTTTCTCCATCAGAATAAAGATATCATGCAATTCGTAGAATATAATTATTATATTATCAAAGTATTAACCCTGGTATCGTCATATTGACAACAGAGATCATGATTATATCATCTTAGGTGATACTTAAAGGTCCCCAGGAAAGCAAGTGGAAACTTGTTCCTTGGTAAATGGAGATTTCTCCCACTTTGCACTTGCTTGACAAAAGGCAAATGGTCAAGGGAGAATCAATATGCAGAAATATAACATAAAGGATAAAATTTTCCATTAGTCAAGGCATGCTGGATCAGCAGTTGGCAGTTCACCATGACACTAGAGAACAACAGAACTGACAGAAGTCATGGGTTTACTTTTTTAAAATATCAGTATGTTTATTGTTTTGGGTGAGGGAGAGGATGAGCTTGGGTCATTTGGATAATGTTTTTTATAATTATCAGAAACTTGAGATTGAGACCTCAACTAATCTGAATAAGGGCTGCAATTTAGAATATAACAGTACAAACAAACGCTTTATCGACTTTCAGGGTCCCCTTGCCTGGCCATGGCCTTGGCTCGTCCAATAGTCTCCCTCCTCCTTCCTGTTCATGAAAGGCATGGTCTTATGGAAATAAAGAACAGATGTGCACACCCACACACACACACACACACACGTGCTCTCTCTCACCCTCTCTCACTTGCTCTCTCTCCCCCAACACGGCTAAAAGGAAAAGGAGGGGAGGGGAGAAACAAAATGTAACATTGGTGACATTGGTGACGCTCAAACCTCACTTCCTAACTAGAGTCACACTTTGGAGGTGAAAATAAAGAGATACCTTCCTTGTCTGACATAAATATTTAGGTATGTCTCCAACCCTGTGAGCTTGGTATTCACTAGTGAAGGGAAGCAAAAATCTGTTTTGTAACTACTACATGCTACGTCCTCTGAAATTACAGAGTACCACAAAATCCAGGAAAGGGTCTAAAATTTAGATATTATCAGAAGCTATTTCTCAATTTGTAGGCCTCGTAACTAGAAACTGCCCATTTGAAAAGTATTTTATTACTAGCTGCCTTTCAACAAATCATTACTGAATCCTGGTTAATCCCATTTGGACTTTGATTTAGGCTCAAAATCTGCATGTCAGCTATTTTCCCCAGCTTAGAAAATAGTTTCTAAACTTCTGTGAGCTTTTCCAAATTCTATCAAATGAGCTCACAAACTCAGCTCTGGGAAATGGCTATGAAAATACGACTGCTTTTCATTTACAACAAACTCTTCCAGCCTGTCAGGAACAAGAACCACCTGACCTCAGCCACTGACAGGGTGCCCCTCTGTATCCAAGGTGGACGGGATGGGTCCAGCAGCCCTGGGCGCTTGATGAGCCATTTCTACTGTCTCTGCTGGAGTTCTGGAGCTCCAAAGAGAAAGGAAGGGAGAGCACAGGGCTTGTGCAGGGCTTGTGGTTTAGGGTAACATGAAATAGGGAAATAAAATAATAATATGGGACACCCACTTTGGCTTTAAGGCTGAACTAAGTTATGGAAAGCATGAAAAGGATCTAGGCTATCTTCTCCACCTTCCATTTAGAATCTAGTGGAGCAAGCCTGTCTTTAAGATCAAATATCAATTTTAGTCCATAAAAGTTCAGGAGTCTCTAACCTGGGAAATGACCCCCGGCTCTCTTGCACAGCCCAGGCTTTCTGAAGTTCCTCCAGAAAGGGGCGCTACTAGGCAGGCTCAGCAAAAATTCTCCAGGCATCACTGGGGAGTGAAGAAAGCCAAATTACACTGTACTTTCTAAAACTGAAAGACCTTAAGGGGAAAGGGGGAGATTCTTGCTGAGCAAAGAGAGGGGCTGCTTCCTTTCCCAAAGAACTGACTTCCAGGGTTTCTTTTTCAGCCATCTCTCCAATGGCTTTAGCTAGTAAGCACTCATTTCAAAAAAAACTCCAGAAACTCTCTCTTCAAGCTGCTTACCCAGTAGAGCACATCTGTCCAGCCCTCCATGGTGATGCACTGAAAGACGGTGAGCATGGCAAAGGCAAAGTTATCAAAGTTGGTGATGCCTCCGTTTGGGCCAACCCAGCCACTCCTACACTCTGTGCCATTGGCGGTGCACTGGCGTCCATTCCCTGAGAACGCACATGGCGCTGGGTCCTCTTCAGCTACAAGATCTGCAAACAGAGCAAGGCGGCCTCAGCACTCAAGACAGGGACATCAGCAAAGCCAAGCGAGTGGAAACTAAGGACCCCTGCCAGCGCCCGGACACGTGTCTTCCTGTCCCCGCTGTCCCCAGAGCCTACTTGTCCTCGAGGTCCACTTCAAGCCCTAACTCCAAAGAAAGAGCGTTTCCTCCCCTCAGGATTTATTGTTCTTTCCTCTCTCATCTGAACACCTTGCTTCAACCTTCGAACAATACTATCAGTTCACCTTGTTTCCTAGTTTGGGGGGTTCCTCATCTTGTTTGCCAGGACATATTACGTAGGACATCAGAAAAGAACTGAATTCTCATTTACTCTGGATGTAATTCACACTAAGAACTGGCTCAACAGCTTTACGGGTATATTTGGCTTTTATTACCTCTCATTTTGTTTTAGATTTTCCCCCAACCATAGACTAAGTTGTTTCTGGGAAAATCAAATTCTTTTTAAAGTTAGGTTAGTTACCATTTTCACTACTCACCTGAGTTGGCAAAAAAACATGTTTTGTGCATTTTTCCAATAAAAAGTTCCAACCCTATAATAGCATAGATTATGATTACAAATAATACCAAAAGGGCTATGTGAAGGAGGGGAACCATGGCTTTTATAATGGAGTTCAGGACAACTTGTAAACCTAGGAGAGAGAAAAATAAGTTAGTGAGCTGGGAAGACACTTCAGTGGTACATATATAATCCCTGACAATGCCTCCTCCACGAGTGACACGCAGTAATGGAACTCAGGTATCATAACTTTTAATTAAAATTAAGCCTGAATGTGACACCAAAATGGACCTAAAGATCCTCTAATCCAAATCCCTCACGTGACAGATGGCTACACCCTGGAGAAGGGACAGCCAATCATCCAAGTTAGTCCTTCATTTTCATATTCGTTCATTCAAAACATCTCTTTGAACATTTACCATGTGGTAAGCATAAGGTTTAGGGTTTTCAGGGGATGTGAAAATGCATCCTATAAAGTCCCTTCTCTCAAAGAGGTATTCTAGAAAGAGACGTAAGAACTGAACAAGTCACCCTAAGACAGCACACAGATACGTATGTGTAGTGTCAGTTAAATTCAAGAGGGAGGAAAGATGCGGCACTGGAGTAGCAAGAAGAGAACATGGTGGGGCCTGAAGACTGGGAGGATGATTTCCAGAGGTGGGCATGGGAGAGTGGCTGCTTCCAGCAGAGGGAAGAGCGGCAAAAGCACAGAGCCAAGCCGTGCCGTGTGGGCTTCAAGGCACCGAGTCTCGATGGATGGTCATACAATGAAAATGAAAATCAGGTGTATGGCAGCTGGGGCGATCAGCAGTCGTATAGGGTTAGCGGATGAGACGTGCATCCATCAGCAAACAACAGTTGCTTCTTTAGAAAGAGACAGCAGAGGTAAGAAAGGCAGGAAAGCAGCTGGAGAGCGAGGGCCTGTCCAGATAGGACCTGATGGAAATGGCACTGAGACCCCAGAGCAGCACCTGGGGGTTAGGGAAGAGGAAGAGTTCATGTGCACCCAACACTTCGGTTGTCTGAGGTAGAGTCAAGAGTTAATCCCAGTGCCTGAACCAAAACAAGCATGTCAAAAGGACATTCTCCTGAATGAGGCAGGTGAAGGGCCGAGGAAGGAGAGGGTGGGAGCAACTTTGGACTTGTTGCATTTCATCACCAGTATCACAGGAGAATGGCATTTTTTCTAGTATCTTCTCATTTTCTCAACATACTTAAAAAAAAATTAAAGAGAGCAGAGATGACAGAATCGTATCAGTTAGAAATTAGAGTACAGGAACAATAAGAATACTTATCAACAGTAACAAAATTCTGCGCTGTGAGAAGCACCTGGGAGGAGGAGAGGCCAAGAGGGGAACGCACGATCAGAAAGCATCTCATGCCCACAGAGCCGTCTCTCCAAGACCCTCACTAAGATCCCAGGTACTGTCTTTGGATAGTTTAAAGTTCAAATGGATTCCTTTGGAAAAAATTATCAGTAATGTGGTTTTGTTTTTCCCTTCCATGAGGAATAGAGGGTCAGGGAAGGAAAGCACCTGTTCTAATCTACTTGAATAGGTTGAGAATTTTTTTTTTTTTTTTTTTTTAAGGAATGGATAGACCATCCAAAGTCATCACCTGCCAGTTAACACTTCTCACATCTATGGCGGTGAGCCACGCATTTTATGAATACGTTCCTGCGGAGAGTGCTGTCTTTCAGACTGGTTGGATTTATGAGATGATGAAGCTGAACCTTAGTGTGCATGTACACACCTTGGAACATTACCGATGTGCACAACAGATCGAACAGTCTCTAATCAAGGAGTGCGGTAGAAAGAAAGAAGCTGTCTGGAGCGTTCTGTGACCCACCGACGTGTGTGTGCACATCGCTCCCTGTGGACGGGTCTCTGGCTCCTAGTCCGAAGGTGATGTGCACGGGCCAGATAATCCTAGGGGTCTTTCATACTCTGATGGGCTAGGATTCCGATAAACATTTATCTGTTGAGTGTGGGTGATTAAGACTACCACAGAGTGGGGCCTCCCTGGTGGCGCAGTGGGTTGAACGCCACACTGTGAAGCATCTGCGGCACAGCAGCGCGAGTTCGATCCCAGGCCGGGGAGGGGACCCACATGGCGCAGCAGACCTCTCCTGCCTCGCCTGCTGCTCTCCTCAGCAGTGTGTTTCTGTTCCCTACTCTGTCTCTGGTGAATCCTCTTACCTCCTGCACTCTGGCTGTACCCTATCTTGTATGCATAAAATAATAAAATCTTTAAAAAATAACAAAAATATAAAAAAAAACTACCACAAAGTCTAAATTCTAATCTTTTGAAATAATGTATTTGCTTTCCACTGAATGAATAAACATTCACACACACACACAATCCTGTCTTGTAGGATGTTTGCGTTCTCTCTAGAAGAGATTAGACTGCTCCAAAATAAGTGTGAACAATCACACCTCCCCAGGCATTTCTGACAAGTCCAGGCAGAGAAGAAATCACTAGTCCACAGCTGCATTACCCAGAGCCCTGGTCCCTTGTCCCCAAAGCCCCTTTGGGTCTGATGAGAGACTTGGATGCCAGCTCCCCCCACCCCACCCCGGCAGCCAATACCTCTGGCACAAGACTCAGGTGCCCATTTCCCCCTGTCGCCCTCCAGAAGAGGAGGGTGCAGATCTCTGCCAAGTCTCAGTGGTTTGGGGGGGAAGGGGAAGAAATCCAATTTAAAACTGGTTCTAAGAAGCATCAATGACACTGGGCCATGCTGGTGTCAGTGAAAACCTCGCCAGGCAATGGAGTCAAACGAGGCTGTGCGAGCTCTGAGTCCTCTCCCACCAGACACCTGCACCCGCCGAGCCACGGCACCCGCCCATCTGCGCACAGCCGTGCCATAGGCAGGCTCCGCCGTCTGCTCTTTGGGGGGGAAAAGTTGTCGTGGTTACTTTGAAATCAGATTAAGCTGTAACAACTAAATCTGAAAGAACATGTTTGCTCACTGAACTTCTCACTTAATCATATTACATGTAACAGAGCCAGTCATTTTCAAGGTATTTCTATCTTTCTCAATTGCTTCCAGACAGTGCCATAGTTTTGTGATCTTTTTCAATGAAAATAAATGAACCATCTAGAAAAACAAGTACACAGAAACACCACTTCCTAAATTTTAACATGTTAAATTTGGAAATCACTTTTTTTTTCCCTCCCAGAAGATTTTTGGTGAATTCTGAGCATCAACAGGCTGAATAAAATTTCAAAAAAAAACTCCCAGAGAGGCAAAAACAGGGTCTGTGTTGGTCTCATGGATCTATAAGTTATGAAAAACCGGCCAGCCTAGGGGCCCCATCATGTCCTTCCTCCAGCTGTGGCCAGACAGCCACCTCATAGCCACAGTCCCCGGGGAAGTGCCGGGACTCCTACCTGCAGAGGGTCTCCTGCTGGGCAGTGGGCAGATGACTGAAGCTCGCCGCTTCCTCCTTAAGGATAAGCAGCCTGTACGTGGCCAAACACCTGCTCCGTCGCAGGTGCCCCTCGACCCGGCCTGGAGGTCTGCGGCAAGCAGCACACTGGGGCCTGGCCCGGACGGGCCTGAGTCTGGAGAGCAGCAGCCTCTCTCACTACCGAGGGGCTCCTCTGTGTGCCAGATCGTGCATGGGGGGCTCTCCCTGCATTAGCCCATTCAGCAGGTGCCATCAGCTCCCACATGCAGGGGCAGACACAGCAGCATTCGCCTCTTTCCCAGAGCCCGACGGACACGAGTCTTCTGGTGAAGAGCTAAGCTGGCTTTTCAGGAGCCCAGGCCCCTGAGGGCCACCACTTTGAAAAAAAAAAGCGGGTGGCTGGGGCCTTGCTGCACCCTCAGCTACATAACCCACCACCTCCTGAGGCAGGCCCAGGTGTGAGGGGAGGGAAGCGCGACGTATTGTCACCAAAGGAAAACCAGCCTGGAGCCAGAAGGCCTGGACTCAGGGTGTCTTGCCACAGTTTACCCCGCCTGCAAGAGAAGATTCTCTCTTCTACAGAATCAGGAGACACCACCAGCCCCCACTTCGGGCCAGCCCGGCGACCCCAAGCGCAGCGCGAGGCCAGTGCGACTCGACAACCCCGGGCTGCTGCACGCGCCTCGGGCGCTCTGTGTCACCACCCCCAGGCCCACGCAGAAGAAACAGGGCGACAAACTCCTGGCTTTAGGAAGCAAAGCGTGCTTACTGGGCACTCCTGACACTAGTCGAAGTGGTCGTAACACTCGAAAGGCGCGGAGGGCTTTGACATCAAAGCCTCCCGATTTGCCACCAGAGTGGTTACCGCCTTCCGTTTCTTTGGTTAATTGTTCCAAAATTACACTAAACAATCTGAAAGAAGAAGAGAAGAAGAAATGTTAGAGTCTGTCACCCAGGGAAGCAAAACAGGATAATAGTAGTTATTTTTGAACAAAGGCGAATTCTGTGTGGCTGCTGCTTAAAAAAAAGGGGGGGAGAGCAGTGCAAAGGCAAGAGCCGGACTGGGAGTCCTGAACAGCTCTCCCCGCTAGAAAGAGCAGCGGCGGGGTGGCTCCGGCCCTTTCCCCACCAGAGGAGAACCCTCCAGTAAGTCAAGAGGGGACACCCCAGAGGTTCACGACTGACAGAAGTGCCCACGCAGAAATGACAATGATCATAGCAGCTGTTATTAATGAAGGCACACTGTATGCTAAGCACTTTACATACATGCTCTCACTACTGCTCACAAAACATCATGCAGCAGGAGTTGTTAACGCCATTTTACACTGAGGAAACAGACAAGCAGCTTGCTGATTTCTTTGGTTAGTCTGTTCTAGCATTGTGCCTAGAACTGCTTCTTATATCGGCACTCAAAAAATATCCGAGGAACAGATCAATCAAGTGCCTGCTGACTTCAAAGTCCCAAATCTTAACCAGTACATTCTACCACTTGCAGGAGTCACCACACACCTTCATCCTCAAAGGGATGTTCAGGAAATGATGTTAATCGTGGGCCTTAGGAGCTATGTGAACACCAAGAGCAGTAACTCAAGGTATTAATATCATTTTCTCTTTGGAAATGTGAATAATATTATATCTGGCAGCCACAACCATTTTTTTTTCCTCCTCTGAAGATTTTTTGGATAAAGCTATTTTCAGGCAATCTGCTCATTTGACAGTTCCTTTTGCTCTTTCAAATAAACATTTATTCTTTGCTTGTTTTTCAGAATAAATATAAATTTTCCCTTTTCAAACAGAATCAACCCTGGCCAATCAGATTGTGGGAATGCTTGGCCCAGCAACAAAGAAAAGGTTTCTGAAGTTTAACCAGCAGCCAAAACAGAAACTCTGCCCGACCAGCACATCTCTGGGTCAAGACGCTGGAGTCCATAAAATGCAGGGTGGTCCGATTGCAGCCCTGATGGGGCCCAATCCTGTCCTTCTGGCCCATTTGTTTCGTAACAGCACAGCACTTCAGAATGAAGCCGCCAAGGTGGGTGGTTCATGGTGAAATAAGGCAGGGCTCTTTCTTACCTTCTCAAAGCTGCGGTGGTGGGCAGTCTTTAGTATTGACTGGGGAAACGTATCAGATTTACCACCATCTTCTCTTGTTAGCATAGATTTTAATTATTATACACCATAATTAAATAATTAACATGCAGCAACGCGCATGTTAAAAATTCAAAAAACAGTTCCTAACGTCACACCAAGAAAGGAAACTTCAAACTTTTCTGAAATATGGCAGCCACAGAAATTTTCATCACAAAGGGTTAGGAAAGTAATTTAAGCAAGTGGTGGTGATTTAAGATTGCTTTCAAATATCGATGCTTTGCAATGTACACTCCATAGTCTTTTTATCCTGTTCTTGAGTAGTACCCTTGAAAACAGGTAAAGAGCATCTCTACCATCACCGAGGAGCCTGAGTCAGAGAGGGGAGCTGGTTGCCATTTCCAGACAGCCCAGGGCATGCAAGATCTGGGCAGGCTTGCACTCTTAAGATAAAGGACGCACTAGGAAAAGTCCCCCTCCTCTTTGGGGCCTCAGTTTCCCCCGCTTCAAAGTGAGGACCCTGGATTAAAAGATCCAAAGTCCTAACATTCTCTCACTCTAATATTCTGTGATTCTACACCCTTTACCACTCTCATGCCAAAAAAATGTACCACATGCCTCAACAGATAAAGTCATGAGGAGAAACTATTTGATCCTAGAACATCATTTAATTTTTTTAAGTTTATCCCAAGATAGGAGTGAAAAGGCAAGAAGGTATCTAAACTGACACAAGTTAGAAGCACCAGAATGTACTTCACAAAAGTCTAAGTGGTGAATCTGATCACTGAATTTAATGCATCTTTTAGAGCAAAAATAATCTAAAGGCAGAAAGCACAGGGGACTGAGGTGATGGTGCACTGGTGAAATGGTGGGGAAAATCCTATGGGGACAACAATTGATGTCAAATATATATAAAGAAAGAAAAGTAAATTTTAAAAAATAATAATAAAACAAAGATAGGTTGCTTTTATATATATATATATATATATTTACTGATGCTCTAAAGTTTTCCAAAAAAGAGACCAAGGAGTTTTACTTGGACTTCAATATCTTAGACCTTTTTTTGGTTTTTAAATTTTATTACTCCAATTTATATGTAATAAAATATACCCACATTAAAGTATACAAAGAGATGAGTTGAGACAAATGTGTAAGTCCAAGTAACAAGCACCACAATCAAACACAGAACTTCCAATATATCGAGCGGCTTTCTTTGCAGTTCTCCAAGTTCAGACTTAGCTAATCGCTAAGTGCGTGTTTCTCACTTTGGATTGCTTTTTCCTTCTCTATAATCATACATAAGTGGAATCATACAGAATTTTCTTCTTGTTGATCTTTTATTCACCATGTCTAAGATTCATCCAAGTTGTTATATTGATAAGGAATTCATTTATCTTTATTTTTGATTAATATCCCATTTTATAGATATACCACAATGAGTTTACCCAATGCCCTACTGAGAGACATCTGGGTTGCTTCCAGTTTCTATGATGAAATTGGAAACTTCTCTTTGTGAAATGTGTTTTCATTTACCTTGGATAAGTACCTAAGATTAGTACAAGTAAAATGGTCATGTGGGCTGTGTACAATTAAAAATCTAAGGAGCTGGCAAACTTTTCCAAAATTTTACATTTCTACAGACAGTGTATGAGAGTTCCAGTTGCTCCATTTCTTGATTAACATTGGGTATTGTGAGTCTTTTTACATTTAGTAATACATTTTTCATATTTAGTAGTTAGTGGGTATATAACATTACATTATTTGCTGTTTTCTAAAAATCTTATGTTGGCTGATTATGAGCTCTGGTGGTGGGTGCAGGGTGGTAACAGGCACGTGAAGGGGTGCAGGCCTATACCTCTGAGTTATGTACATGTTGGAAACCAAAGCACCTCAAGGAAAAAGTAAAAATAGGTGAAAAAATTAAAAACTGAAATAAAATGTATGTCATAACGTATCGCTTTTCAACAAATAACAGGAAAATAAAGTCTAAAAACCTTTAATATATCTTAAAATTACATGTATTAAGATAAGCTAAGTTCAAACACTGTATATATTTTAGGAGTATAGGTTCCCACCTTAACAAATGTTACTATGCCATGTCCACTAACAAAGCCCCAGTGATTCTCCATCACAAAACCAAACCTTGAAATCTGGCGGCAGAAAAGAAGCTACCAGAGGGTACAGAAGCTCCTGGGGGTAGCAGTGAAGACAGGGAGGAGAGGGAGCACTGGACTACGGTGGAGCATTATTGAGGCTTTGGTGGTGTGATAACATTTATAGAAGTATGAAACTATACCCCCAAGGTACATACTTTGTTGCAGGTTAACACTGCCTCAATAAACATAATTTTAAAAAAAGAATAAAGAATTTTATACTTTATTTTTCCTTTATTTTAAAAAAGGGGCATTAGAACATTTCAGTTGTTCATGGAGAATAACCTGTGTGCATATTACACTAGGTTCACTACATGAAGTGCGAGTCTATACTTCAGTCTACCGATGTCCCTTTTTCTCAATCTGCCTACACTCTCACCTCCCTTCTAGTTATCTGGTAACTAATTGATATAGCATAGTACAAAAAATTTATTCTTGTTTTATTGAATTCTCTCAACAACACATGAGTGTTATCCTAGTGTTTGTTTTTTACTTTCTAGCTAATTTCACTAAGCACCAGTCCCTTAGGTCCATCCATATTATTGCAAATAGTAGGACTTCTTTTTTTTTTAATAGCTGAATAGTGTTTAATTCTGTATCTATCACATCTTGTGAATGTAAACTGGTGTAGCCATATGGAAAGCAATATGGAGAATCCTCATGGTAGTTTTAATGTTCGTCTCTCTCATTGCCAGTGATGTTAACATCTTCACAGGTGCTTGTTTGTTAACCATTTGTGTATCTTTTGTGAAGATCTGTTGATATTCTCTGCACACTTATATAGTGGTTTGTCTTCTGAGTTGTGAAAATTCCTTATAGATTCTGCATACAAGTCCTTTGTGAAACATATGCATTATGAACACCTCCCCCCGCCACCAATCTGCCTTATTTTTTCATTTCTTTCATATTGTCTTTTGAAGAGAAGTTTAAATTTTGATTGGGCCCAAATTCAGTTATTGGTTTTTGGTCAGTTCTTTTTACGTCTAGGAAATCTCTGCCTACTTCAAGGTTATAAAGATTTTCTCTTAGAAATGTTATATTTGTAGCTTTTACATCTAGGTCTATGATAATATGTGATATTTGTGATTTTCAATGTAATAGTTTATACATCTTTTTCTCATATGGCTCAACAGTGGTTCAGCACATGTGGAAATAATTTCCCCAGTCCGTTGAATTCTGAAGACGCTGTGTCTAGAATCAACAAACCATGTACACTTCCAGACCCCTGCTCTGTCCCGTTTATCTTCATGTCGGCTCCTCACGCCAGCATCACACTGTTTTGACTACCCTGACTTCAGAGGCCCTGGCTTTGTTTGTGAAGGTTTTTTTGACTAGTTTAAAGCCTCTCTAATTTCCATATCAATTTTAGAACTGATCAGTCTCTGAGAAAATCCTCTCGGGATTTAGATTAGGATCCAATCTATAGTTCCATTTGGGGAGAAAAACCACCCAATGAAATTGTGCTTTCCAGTCCACGAGCATTCATCTCATTTCCCTGCTTTAGGTCATCTTCAATTTGCCTCAGCAATTTTCAGCTTACACTATGCTATGTATTTCTCAATAGTTCATGCTTCTGGTATATTACAGCAATGTCTTTAAAATATTATTTTTCAATTGTCCATGATGATTATATAAAAATTCATGTTTTAATGTTCACCTGTTATCCAGAAACATTGTTAAATTCATTCAAAAAGTATAACTTTACATGATTTTTTGTTCTAAATTCAGCGAGTTGTGTTTCGCGGCCCATATTATGTCTCTTGGGGAATATTCCAAGTGCCTGCAAAAACACCTACACTCTGCTCCTGTTGGGGCAGTCCAGAAATGTGCAGGGAAGCTATCTGACAGCACTAGTCAAGTCTCCCTATATCCTTACTGGTATTTCACCTAAATGTTCTATCAGCACTCACTCCTCAAGAGAGGAGGACCTGAAAGTTGAACTCTAACCATAGATCTGTCTATCCTTCCCTTCATTTCTGTTCTTGAGTATTTTGAGGCTCCTTTATTATATACATGTATCTGTAGAGGGGGATTAGGATTATTACATCCTGTTGATGAAATAACTCCTTTATCATTATAAAATATCTTTCTTTACCTTCGACAGTATTTCTTGTTCTGAAGTCGATTTTGTTGAATATTCATTAATATAGCCACATTAGCGTTCTTTGATTAGTTTTTGCATGATATGTTTTTCTGTTCTTTACTTTCAAATATATTTGTAACTTTATTTTTTTAAAGATTTATTTATTTATACATACAAGAGCTGGGGTACAGGCCAGAGTCCAGGGCAGTGAGAAGATTCACCAGAGTCAGAGCGGGGAGCAGAACAGGCAGACTGACTGAAATACACTGCTGAGGGGAGCAGCAGGTGAGGCAGGAGAGTTCTGCTGCGCCATGTGGGGCCCCTCCCTGGCCAGCAGCAGAGATCGAACTCATGCTGCCGTGGCTGCGGTTTGCTTCATAGTGCGTTGCATAACCCACTGTGCCACCAGGGAGGCCCTGCAACTTTATATTTAAAGGCATCTTATAAACAAATTTTAAAAAGTAGATTTCTTGTAGGTTTCAGACTTGGTTTTTAATATGTGAAATCTGATAAACTCTGTATTTTAATAAGGATTTAAAACTACCATCTTGCTATTTGTTTTCTCTTTGTGCTCTCTTTTTTTTATTCTCCTTGCTCTTTTTAGCTTAATTGAGCTTTTTCTTTAAAAAAAAAAATCCACTTATGCTCCAATATAAGCTTTTTAACTATATTTCTTAATTTTTCTGGTTGCTCCTTACAGGAAATGTCAGCAAAAATTTTCTGTAAATTTTACTCAGATAGACTTTCAGTTAGTTTAGCCAGAAAGTAAATATTTTAGGATTTGCAAACTTAACCTACTCAACTTTGCCATCCTAACACCAGTCTTAGACATGAGTATGACTGTCTTCCAATAAAACTTTATTTGCCAAACAGGCAGCAAAATATTTTGTCAAAAGATTTTTAAACAGGCAGTAAACCAGATTTAGTCTATGGACCGAAGTTTGCTGGCCACTCTCTTGCGTTTACAATATACACATTAAACTTATCACTTGCCTGTCCTCAAATATTTTATCGCTCCCCCTACTATACGAGCACTTTTCAAGAGTTTATGACTCTTTTCTTGTTATGGTCCTTTGTACTACTGTTACATACTCTACTTTTATAGAAGCTGTAAACCCCACAACAATTACCTTTGCTTTGAACAATCAATTTTGCTTTTAACAATTGCCTTTTAAACTAGATTTTTAAATGAGAAAAAATATACTTATCTATGCATTCATCCTTTCTAAAAAGCATTCATAATTCCTTTTGTATCAACCTGTATGTATATCTGGTGTCACCTTCCCCAGTGTGAAGAAATTTAACAATTTGTTGAAGTACAGACCTTCTAGTGATGAACTCTCAGATTGGTCTTGTCTGGCTTTTTAAAAATTCCAATTTGAAAAATATCTTCAATGAACAAGAATTCTGGATTTATTTTTGTTTTATTGAATTCATCTGTTTATTTTTTCTCTATTCCACATATTAAGCATTTGTTTTTGTTTTTGTTTTTCTATCTGGCTTATTTCACTAAGCATAATTCCCTGCAGGTCTATCCACATTGTTGCAAATGAAGAATTTCATCTTTTTATAGCTGAATAGTATTCCACTGAGCACATACACCATTTTGTTTTAAATCTGGTTGTCAGTTGATGGGCACTTGGGTTGTTTCCAGTTCTCTTCTGTTGTAACTAGTGCCACGGTAAATACAGGGGTATATATACCTCTCCTAATTAGTGATTATATATGGGGTGGGAGGGGTGGTGAGTAAATTGGGACAAAGGGGACAATGGTATGGTATGGTATGGTGAAGGAGACTTGAACTTTTAGTTGTGAACTTAATGTAGTATATACACATGCTGATTTTCAACGACAGATACCTGAAATTTACATACTGGTCTAATGAAGTTACTTTAAGGGAAAAAAAAAAAAAAAAGAAAAAGAATTCTAATGGACATTTTCCCTTGCACCTAAAAGATGTGTCAACTGTCTCTGGCTTGCATAGTTGCTGAGGGGAGAGCTGCAATATCATTTTCCTTTGACTTTTAAATTTTTCTTTTTACCTTTGGTTTTGCACAATTTGATCGTGATGATGATGATGATGATGTACCTTGATGCAGCTTTATGTTTATTTTGCTTGGGCTTTATTGAGGTTCTTGGATTTGTGAGTTATTTTTCATTGTATTTCGAAAACCTGGAAACATTTCTTCAAATTTTTTTTTTCTGTGTCTCTTTTATCACTTCTCTTCTGGTAGTCTTTTCCTTCATAATTACTCTTTGTGTTACTGTTATGTCTTAAAGTTCCTTGTTTTCTTTTTTCTATTGTCTCTAAAGTGTCCTTAAGCTTATTCACAGGAATTTTCATTTCAGGTTTATTCCTTAGTTCTTTACATTCCATTTAATTTTTCAATATTGTCCCATCTTTCCTCATTTTAGTCATATATTCCTTAAGTCCGTATCTGAAGAAGTGTGGACCTGTACCTATGAATCATGTACAGTACTCTGTAAGTTTACATATCAAAATTGGTTGCAGGCTAGGTTTTCCATTGATCATAGCTTGTGAGCCCTACCCTAGAGCTAGTTAGCCCTACTACTACTTCTGGGGTGTCTACAGATAGCCCAGGTGTTCAGCAAGGTCTTTCCAGTCTAACCAGTCAGAACTTGAGTATCTTCCGGGCCTGTGTGAGCTCTGGCTATTACTCCGTTTACAGATCCACTTCCCACCCTAGCTTTTCTTTTTTCTCTAGTAGTATTCATTGCCTAGCCTCACAGATCTCACTATGAAACTACATATAATTTCAGAGGAAGCTCAAGAGGCTACATATGTATTTGTAGAGCTCTTTCTCTGAATAGTTCCTTCTCTTCCATACTAGGCCTCTTAAATTTCGACCTCCCTGAACTCTTGTTTCTGTCTCTTCAACCCAGTGAAACCATGACACTCTACTCGCTTCTGGTTTTGATTTTTTTTTTTTATTCACTAGTCTGAAAATGTCTTCAGGCAGAAAGTCAAGGTAATTGCAGGGGAGAGAAATAAAGGAATAGATGTAAGCAAACACTGTCCTTTATCTCAACAGAAACTCCAGGGTCTGGAGAAGCACAGCAAGATCATTACAGAACCAAGAGATGTGCAAGGAAGGGCCCGTGCTTGCCATTCCTTGTTATAGCTCACCAAGTTCAGGTAGGCATACAGCACGCGCCTCGTGCTGCCTGTTCGTTTCGGCTGCACTACCTTTGCAGTAACACCTTATGCCAGTGGACTATGCGGCTTTTTGAAAAATCTAAATTTTTCCTCTAAGACTCTATGCGGCTTTTTGAAAAAAATCTAAATTTTCCTCTCAGTCTCATTATCCCACTGGGCCACTACTTTGGATCCCACTTTAGCTTCATAGCCTTGAAAGGACAGGTTGAAAATTTATCTACTATCCCAATATTCATCAGTATTTGTATCCTATTAAAAGTCAAAGGATTCATGATAAGAATAATCATCCA
Organism: Galemys pyrenaicus; assembly: GCA_019455555.1. Taxonomy (NCBI): domain Eukaryota; kingdom Metazoa; phylum Chordata; class Mammalia; order Eulipotyphla; family Talpidae; genus Galemys; species Galemys pyrenaicus. Next base: position 11,599,900 of record JAGFMF010011397.1, read on the forward strand.
AAAAAAAAAAAAAAAACCACCTTGTTGAGCTGCAAAAGCTGCCAAAGACAACTAAACAAATCATGAAGAGAAATACAGAGAGGCCACTTAACAATCTCTCTGTATAGGAACAAATGTAATTTTTAGGAGTCACCCATCTCATCGATGGTGGTTTAGATTCACAGAGGAATATGTCTTATACTCTTAGGTGGGTATTCGGCACAAAGGCCCAGCAGACCTCTGGCCCTAGTTCACTTTTATCCTGCTGGTAATATTTCCAGGTGTGGAAGGAACAGAAGAACATAGGCCATTATTTTTAATGAAACATTCTCTCACTGAAACTCTTGGTGTCTTCTTCCTGTGACAGGATTTCAGAATGCTTTCCTCTCTTTATTTTCTGTCTTATTTCCTTTTGTGCCAGATAGCTAACAGTAGTCCAACCTTTGTTTTGATACTTAAAATGGAAGAGGTGCATGCCCAAGTGTTTCCCTAAGTCAGCAGAAAAAATTAATAGTTTTGCTCAAGGGATGTTGACTAGCAGAGGGCCTCACTGCGGTGAAGGAATTAGTACTTCTTCACCGTTTGGTTTTTAACTCAGCAGGCTGCTAAGTATAAAAGCTCTCCATTTGACTGTAGCCACCAGCAAGCTGTGTTTGTGGAGACTCAGGGCTCTGACAGGTGAACCCTCACATATCAGGACCTTAGCTTTCCTTCTCTAACATATCCAGCCAGTCTAGCCAGACGACGATGAGAATTTCAAACCCAGTGTTGCCCAAGGTTGAGAGTGGCACTGACAGCCTTTAAAGAGCTCTGTAGTATGGCCATCTTTCCCCCAGAAACTGTGCCTTCTGTTACTCCTCACCCCCCATTTTGAAAACATCCCCCACCCAAAAAAAACAAACAAAACAGACTTACCCTACTATTACTATAACAAAATCCAGCAAATTCCATCCATTCCTAACATAAGCATTAGGATGTAGCAATAATCCATATGCTATAATCTTCAAAAATGTCTCGACTGTAAAAATAATCAGGAAGGCATATTCTACTTTTTCCTGTGAAGAGAAACAAACAAACAAAAAAGGGATTAGAATCATTATCTCAGATACATAAGCATTTTTCTCCAAGCAAAATTTCATTACAGGAAGTGGAACAATTAACACTGCACCTGGGCCAGGAAGGCATTTTAATTCTAACACTGAATTTCTCATAAGCAAGTAAGTGTAAAAGACTTTTCATTCCAAGCTGCATGATTGCATTTTGCCACCTGCCCCGATGTGTGTGCAATGAGTCTGCCTGGGACATAACGGGCATGTTTGTTATCTGCACACATTTGCAAAACGCAGCATGTTTTCCTCCTGAGATTGCCAAATCGGGCCCAGAAAAGGCACCAGGGTCCAAGAAAGAGTCCCACAGTGGCTTTGAATAGAACGTCCTTTGGAAAAAATGAAGATGCATCTGCTTTGACCCCCTCCGCTTGGGTTTATCTCTGACTTGGAAGTAAGGATCAGCTTTGTCACTCAGCAGCAAGGTGACCTTGGGCGAGTCCTTGCTTTCTTCTGGATCGAAGTTTCCTCATACACACAGTACGGGGGGACTGGCAAATCTGGGATACTGAACCCATGCCTGTTTCTTGGCAGGCACCTCCCCCTGTGCACACTGCACTTTTCTAGGAACCCTGGGCCCAGCCTCTGGATCCATCTGTCAACAGCCCCAGCAGCCATGCCCATCTGGCTGCACCGACCTCCAAGATGCCCCCATCAGACTGGAGGACTCTGAGAACCTTTCCATTCCAACGCGTGAGACTCTGAGCTCTAGAAAACACCTCCATCAGCAGGTCAAAGATTTTCAACTCTTGCCTCTTTTATACAGGCTTTCTTTATCGTTTCAGTTGCCTTAGAAATATGGACCAATGGGGATGTGTACAATCAATTTTACCAGAGGCATTCCCTGGCAAGAAGCTACTTAAACAGCAACTAAATGAAAAATCATCAGTAACTGAAACGCTTTCATGTGAGCCATGAGGGCTTCCGGTACTATTCTACTCCGTGGGACCTGAGGGGAGTTACCACACCTTAGGAAAATGGAAATGAGATTCGCTCTTTCAGACACACGTGCCAGAGGGCAAATGCATCTGGCTCAGCAAGCCCCGAGCAGCACCTCGTGCACACAGCGCTGCACCAGGAGCAGGGCTTAGGCGAACATCGAGGACGATCCCTCGTCCTCCAAGGGTTTAGTCAGACGGAGTAGTGGGGGGTCTCTGAAGGTGTGCCCAGAGAACACCCCAGGGGAGGGGACTGATGAAGCACAAGTCTGCATCTGAGCCCCTGCTGTGCCCTAAGGTGAGTCCGCTTCTCCCTGGCAACCACTCTCTTGCCAGAGCCACTGTGGGCCCTGGCAGCCTGCCTCCAGAGCGCTACCCCTCTGTCGCCAGGAAGTCCCAGTCTGTGCCGCTGCGTCCTTCTTCCTGACCACCAGCAGAGCCCTCGGTCTCTGTGGCATCCCATCCTTCACCCGTCCTGGGCTCCCGGGATCAAGACTGAAAGCCAATTCATCCTCCTTTCCTCCCCAGGTCCTGGACACGCCCAACCTGCCCTCCGGGTTGGGTCCTGGGAACACCATCGCTGTGGTCTAGTAATCTCTGTTGTGCTGTGATCTCGCCAGAGTCCGTGTTTTCGTTTTAGAAGAGGGTTCCCCACCTTCATGGCTCTGCCTCCTGCACCTCCCCCCAAAAGGCCTATCCGGGACCTGGCTCATCTGGGCACCCCACCCCGTCTCCAGCTTCAAAAGCCTCCCTGACACAGACCCTGACCCTGCAGCAGCCGCGCTCCAGGCGGGGTGAGCGGCCTTGGGGGACACGCCCAGCGCGGCAGCACGCGAGCCCCCTCCTGCCACACTCAGACCTCCAAGGACTCCTTGTTTATGCCTCATGTTCCCTGTGAGCCTCTCGTGAGCAAGAGCTCATCTTCCTCTTCATGGCCATGTCCCTGATGGGGTGCCCCCAAGGGAGGCGCATCCACACCGCCGTGTGTTTTCTGAGGAATGGGGACCCACTTTTCCAGTGGGTAGGGAGAGGAGAGCCAGGAAGGCTTAAGGGAGGGAGCAACAGTAACTCTGAGAGCTACGAGGAAATCCAATTCTGCTGCTTGAACTAGAAGCCAAACCCCTACGACAGGGACCCACTGTGCTTGAACGAGACCCTGGCCACCAAGCAGCACAGATCATCACTGTTTTTGAGACTCGGAGTTCTCACAGAACAAGATAAGCTGAAAACAGCTCGCTGATTTTACAATTTCTTTTCCCTTTTTATCCTTTCTGCTTTATTTACTAGGCCAGGCAGGGAGGAAAAAAAGGTCTTTGCTGCCATCAATATTCATAGCAGTTACATCCCTACGTCAACACAGTGCTATACTTCAGAGCAAAAAAACAAGGCAGGGAACAGAGAGTACACCTACCAAACACAGCTTGTTTTTCCTCTTTGGCTTCTATTTGTAAGTAATTTTGCCACAATAATACAAGGGCCATTAGTGTAACTGAATTGTTTAGGGCTCTTTTATCCCCTTTCTCTTGCCCTCCTCTCCTTTTTAAAAATAATTTACTTTTCCTAAAATCTTTAGGGCATTACTTGATGAAACTGACTGTAATAAATAGAACTTTGCTTTAGTGTTGTGTGTTCACCCTGTGTCACCACTTGAGTGGCCTCAGAGCTGGGAGCCATAAAACACGCTTCCTCTTGGCCCCAGCTCGGCCACTGTATCAGGTCCACATCCTGCTCCCCTTTATAGAACAGTTTTCCCCAGCCCATTTTTTCATCAGACCAAGCCCTATTTCCTTCGATGATCAACCTAAAGACACTTTCTTGGTGAAACCTTCGTGACCTCCCAGACAAAATTAGGATCCACGGTTACATGCTGTCAAAGCTCACGATACTTCTTCAAAGCCCTACTCACAGTGGAAGCTTAAATTTTAAAAACTTCTCCCTAATATTTGTCTCACTATTTGTCTCATTTGTAAGATCACAGACCATTTCTATTTCATACATCATTGTATTCCCAAGGCCTATCACAAAAATAGCTGCTAGAACTTATAAATGAACAAATGGGCAAAACAAGAGGTTTTGAACAAACGTTATTAAATGATCCTTCCTGCTAAGAAGTTCTATAACTTTTGGTCAGCTCAGGCTATCATAACAAAATCCCACCAACTGGGTGACTTCAACAACTGAGATTAATCTTCCCACAGTTCTAGGGGTGGGAAGTCCAACATCAAGCTACCAGTTGATTTGATGAGGACTCTCTCCCTGGCTTGCAGACATCCAGCTGCTTCTTCCTCATCTGGACTTCTCCTGGCTGCTGTATGTACGGGTTGAGAGATCTCTGTGCCTCTTCCTCTTCTTAAAGGGCACTAATTTAAGCACGAGGGCCCCACCCTTGCTAACAAATCTAACCCTATTTTCCTCCCAAAGGCCCCCATCTCCAAACACTATCATTTTGGGGTTGGGCCTTCAGTACATGAGTTTAGGCAGGTGCAAACATTCAGTCCATAATAAAAATATAAGCTGCTCCCTCAGCTTGGCTCAGTTCCAGGAAGAAGTCCTAGACTAAACGTCAGGGAGAAATCTGGCAGCACAGCCATCCATCTCTATAACCATGAACCCCTGCTTGCCAGGGGTGTTCCAATCAGAGAGAGGAGCACACGCAAAGGCAAATCATTCAAGGCCCAGTGCAGTCTGATTGCAAGATATGAGGGACAGTTCAGAGGAGAGGGGTGAAGGTGAGAGGGCAAATTTAAGGAAGGCCCTGAAGGGCTTGCGTGCCCAGCTCCAGGGCATGGCGTCTGTTTCTCGCCTGGAAGTGAACAGATTGAATCAGATGAGTCTTCCTGCTACCAAACTACAGTTCTCTGCATACAACCTGGAGAGTGCAGCTCTGGAAGGCGGTCGGCAGGCGACCTGGCTCACAGCGGCTGGGGTGTAAAACCGAGGTCATTGTTCCCCGGCAGGTATTCGTGAAATATGCCCTTAGTGGGCACCTGGTTAATGCCACAATGGCGCGAAGGGCTGCCACGGTCAGTTTGCCTTTGTCTGTCTTCACCTTTGCTTAAAAGTATAAAGTGGGGTGACAGTTGTAACCCATGCGTCCAGTTCCAGTCTCTACAGCTATGTCACCTGGAGGAGTCACCTGCCTCTGCTTCTCAGCCTATGAGATGGGGCAGTCCTCCTGCCCAGCCCACCCAGACTGTGGCGAGAATCGCATTAAGGGAGAGGTGAGGAAGAGCTCTGCACTGTCTGACACTTCCGAGTCAAGGGCGCACCGCAAGCAGGACAGAAAGGAGGGGAGTCCTCACAGCAGCTGGGACCTCTCAGAAGAGGTTCCTCCTGAGGGCCCACCAGAGTCCAGTCAGAATTCCATTCAAGCCCTCCTAGCTGGAGTTACGCTCTTTCTAAACTGGGTCAGGCCTGTCCTCCCCGGACAGCTCAGGTCAAGGTGGATGCCAACAGGACTCTGCGCCCTCCGTGGGGTTGATCAAAGTAGCTCATTGCCTCCCTGGGGTCCAGGTCCAGGCCAGGCCATGGACCTAACACCTCCCACTTGAAAAAAGAGGCCTTTTCTTACTAGCATTGGCTAGTTTGTGTGGCATGAGCCAAAAGCTCCACACATGTCCACCTCCTTGGCTGAAACTAAGTTTAAAATCATGTATTTTCATTCTGGCAAGAAAGCCGTTATTCCTTTTCTCCATTAACAGAAGTCAACAAACGTCTTTCAGATGTGTACATGGTTCAGTTCCTTGTATCTGAATTTTAAATGAATCACATTTCATTCCCCTGATGCTCACTGGGATGCATGTAAACACACCACCTGCACACCTGGACACAGCACTTAGAGCTAGCAAGCACTTGCCAATCACCACTCAACTGATTCACCAAGCTACAGAGGAATACCAGCAGAGAAAGGATCATCATTTCCATTTCATGTAGGAAGGGGAGCCGGAGTTACTTCTGGCCAAAGTCAACTGGAACAACAAAGAATAGCTCTTGTGCTCTCTGCCTACCCCCACCCGGCCCACGCCTGCCATGTCTTACCTGGGCTTCTCCAGGGTTCTACCTTGGCCACACACACCATGGTGACCTCAGTCTAGGGTCAGTCCCCTAGGCAACTTCTACTGAACGACCTGCGGGTACTTGGTAAGTATCTGGCAGGGTGGGGTCACTCCAGATTAAGTGAACCTCTGGTCGTGTCCTTGGAAGCTTTTCCAGCTGGAACAGGGGAGACAAAGAGCCTGGAGTCAGGCTCTGGCGCTGTCTCTGCCACCTGACTGTGTAGACTCAGACAGCTGCTTGCTGCAGCTTCCTAGTCACACAATGAAAGCAAGGACAGGGACTGCCCAGGTTAGCTGTTGAGTTTAAGTCAGGGACTGCGTGTAAACTGCGAGCCACGATACGTGTGCAGCAGCTCCCGTGGACACTGCCCCTCCCTCATTAGAAAGGCAGAAGAGTAGATATCGCACATTGGTGGAGAACAGGGGTTCATTCAGTTCTGCACCATAAAACCGCTCTTCGGGATACAGAGCCCCAATTCACAGTTACCTTTCCCCCCAGTGAATGTGCTAAAGCCAAGGGAACGTGAATTAATTCTTTCTCAAATTTATGAATCAAAGCTTAAACATAATAGAGTCTGTAACAGGCACATTTTTATACATTTTACTCAGAAGACTGATAACTCTATGCCTATAATTCACCACTGTATTGGAAAGTAAAATAAAGTTAATTTAAAAGACAATATGTCTTTTAAAAACCAGGCACCACCCAATTGTGTCCCTGAAGTGGAAATCAATACACAAGTCAAGGAGTGAGCCAGACGAGTCTCTGCAGATTATTTTTTTTTTTTTTTTTTGCAGACCAGCTCTAGGAAAGGGAGCAGGGAGCATCTAACAGGCCAAAGTCATTTACATCGATCTGCTGCCACCAGTCAACCCCCTCCCTCATCTGTCACTTGACAGCCCCCAATGGCTGGAGGAAAGTCTCTGCCACCATCGCCCAAGCCCAGGATCCACTCAGGATTTCCAAACTCAGTTCTACCCCAGGAAAACTGATAGCTCCAGAAGCAGTTACTAGAGGATTCTATTTGGTGAGATGGGTAGAGGAAGTTAATAATCACTAGTGTTCTTTTTAAAGCAAATTGTTATTATTTATATTACTATTAATCTTATATAAATTTTTTTGTTTATTCATTACCCAGAAACAACTGTAGGCAACAAAAGTATAAGCATTTGAAGTAGGCAAGAAAGGGAAAACTATATGACTATTAAAATGGTGATAGTAGATCTGCGTGTAAGGGCAGGGAAGGATGTCCACGTACATTACTGCAGGAGTACTGTGAATAGTATGATCCCCTCGAGCTCTGAGAAGATCTCCTGCTCAGTCTGTCTGCAGCAGACAACCAAAAGTGAAGAGGCTTGCCTCTGACAGCAGGATCACAGGGGACTTTCTCTACTTCTAGGTTTCTCTCATTTACCTGAGCTTTCCTGAATGTCTTTCACTATAAAATCAGTTGAAACTAAATATTTGGGACCATAGGATAAGTTTAGGAAGAAAAATGAATTAACAACGGAAATAAAATGAAACAGAGTAAGATCATTATAAAGGTTTATATGGTAAAGCCTTATCTTCATTAATATGACTCTGAAATTTGGGAAATGCAAATTAAAACCACAATGAGGTACCACCTTACACTGGTAAGAATGTCACACATCAAAAAAACCAACAACAATAAATGCTGGCAAGGTTGTGGAGAGAAAGGAACTCTACTACACTGCTGGTGGGAATGCAATTTAATCCAACCAATATAGAAGGCCGGTTGGAGGTTCCTCGGCCTACTAGAAATGGAACTATCATATGACCCGGCAATCCTGCTCCTAGGAATCTACCCAAAGGACACAAAAACACCGATCCAAAAGAGCACCTGTACCCCCATGTTTATTGCAGCACTATTTACAATTGGTAATACCTGGAAACAGCCCAAATGCCCGAAAGTAGAGGACTGGATCAAGAAGATGTGGTACATATACACAATGGAATACTATTCAGCAATCAAAAATAAAAAACTAGGGACATTTATAGAAACATGGATGGAGCTAGAAGGAATTATACTCAGTGAAACAAGCCAGAAGGCAAGAGAAAAATATCGGATGACCTCGCTTTTAGGAGGAATGTGAAAAAACAATCACAACAAAATATAAAAAGGAAGAAAACAAAACAAACAAACAAAAACAAGAGAAAGCTAAAGGAAATGGGCAATCATAATCAAAAACAACCAAACAATCAAATAAAAACTCAACAAGATCAAAAGATCAAAGATAAACCCAAGGGACCATGGGAGTGGACGGAGGGAGGGCAGGGCAAAGACGGTGATGAGGCGCAAAGAGCACAAGGGACTGAGGCGACTGTGCACGGGTGAAAATGGTGGTGGGAACCCCCTGGGGAATACAAATGATGTCAAATACAATTAAATATAATAAAAAAATATATGGCTCTGAAATTCAAATAACTAATGTGAAAGAAGGCAATCAGACCAGTGACACAAGTCACCTTATTCTTTGAACGAAATTTTTTTTCTCAGCACAGAAAAATATTTTTCCAGAGGATTTGTATAGAGAGAAGAATCAGCCTGACAATATGAACTGAGCACCAATTACGGGAATAGGATAATTATTTGCCTGTCTTCCTGGAATTTATACTATAATGAGGAGAGATGATTTTTTTTAACAGAATACATATGAATCTAACTTTGCAGTTTACATTAGCAGCTTTCAAAAAATCAGACAAAATTAAAAGTATCAAAATTTAGCAAGAGTATGTATAACTTCACCAAGCTCTTATTTCAGATGGCATACATACATGTTTGGGAGCTACAATGTGAAACATATTTACTACTCTTAGCCAAGGTAAAAATAAATGTTGAAAAGCACACTTCAGAAGCAAACTATCTGGACCACCCCAGACATTAATAAACAGCCACTCTTGTACTCACACTTGCTCCAGCACACTCGTACCCTACACAGCACCTTAACTTAAAAGATACTGAATGGACCCATAACTGTGTGCAGAGCCAAGCACCCAAGAAGCAAACTCAAGAGTCAGAAAGAGCCAATCGAGGAAGAGACAGGGGTGGAGATTGGCCTATAGAGAAGAGCTGAATCTCCAGATAGGGAAACAGAGTTGGGCCAGGTGGGACCATGAGTGCCCTGTCCGTCCTAGGAAGCCACCATCTCTTGGATCCCATGGAAAGGGAGGAAAGAAGAGCAAGAATCTATTATGGGAAAGCAGGAGGTACATGCATGCCATGGGGCACTGAAGGCAGAGGGAGGAGGGGTAGGGAAGAACATCTCTGAGTCGCAGCACCAGCGTGTCCCTAGGAGAAGGCGCGCCGGAGATCCAACGGCACTGTCAGCCAGTAGATGGAGAGACAACCCAGGGAAGGAAGGGCGGTGCCTGTCCACCGCACACCTGGGGGCAGGGGAAGTGGCACAGGACACCTGGAACTGGACATGAACCCAAGGGAAGGAGCCCGGCTGACCGGCTGATCACAGCAGGAGGGTTTCCTCTGCTCTCTGGAAAGATGGTTAGCTAGGTTATGAGGGCCCTCTGCAGCTGGGCAGGCGCTACAGAGTCAGAGGCTGCCGTTTGAAAGCATGTTTTTGCGTCTCCAATTCACTAACGAGATGAATTCTCAGTTTTCTTTAGGCTGCAGAGAAATCCCCCCCAAAAAACAATCTTTTAAGGAAGCACAGGATTGTGGCTAATGAACATGTTCAAATTCCAGTTCTGACCCTGGCCAGCTGTGAAGCCCTGGGGAACGCACTTAAATTCTCAGGCAGCGTTCTCCTCACCTCCTCAAGGAGACACACTACCAACCCGGGGGAACGAAGGCTAAGTACTGAGGGTGGGGACTGTCAGGCTCGAGGCTTGCACTCAGCAAGTGATAGCCGTCACTCCGGTGGTTGTGCGGTCAACGTTACACAAGAGGGGCTGGGAGGACCGCTTGCCAATTGAAGGTGGGAGAAGTCTGGAAAGTGGAAAATCCATCCTATTCAACTTCACTGTCATTACCATAAGGCTAACACCGAGGGCACACAAAGCTCCCCTCACCCACAACATTGTACCTTACAACAAAAAAATAGTCTTGGAGACTCAGAAAACAAAGGAAAGATCATAAACAAGCACTTTGAAATTATAACCACCACTAAAGTCCTGTTTGGCTTCACTGAAAGCTGAAAACTACATCTATCCTGCAATTTGGGCATAGGCAGATGCCTTTTTAATGGTCTCATAATCACTAAGATCAATCATCATTTTAATAATGATTAGTGTTGGAGAAGGCAACAGGCTTAATCACAATTGCCTCAATTCAAAATTCATTAGCACTGTGACCAACCGAAATCATTCTGCTTGAGCTCTAAACTTCATAAATGTACCTCCTAAGAGAACTGCCAACGACTTATTCTCTACACTCCATATTTTAAAGCTGCCTTTGCATTTTGGTATCATTCATTTTCCGTAGTCACTCCCTTAAAATGCAAGTATTCAGACAAACTCATATCATTAGGATACCTCTGAGACATCTGAACATGGAAAACTAGGAAAGCTTAAAAGCTAAATAGATGCTACTTTCTAAAAATCTAGGTTCGTTATTTATAAAACATCCTAGTGAGTTAGGATAAAATGGAGCAAACAAATACAGGTTTTCCTTTAATTACAGTAATGCTGGTGAATCAGACCTCAAATGTCTAGAAATTACTACTTTCTAGAACTTGTGATTCTGCTCAAATGCCAAACTTAAAAAAAAATCCTGAACAAACAGTTCATCTGTACCCAGTCTTGCATTTTTTTTTTTAACAGTGCGGACATATGCGGATCCAGAGAAAAAGACTGTGAGATAAGACTAACCCTCATGAGAGTTTATCCAGTAAATGGTAAATAGGTAGATTCTGGAAAACAAGAGAGCTGTCTCACCTCTGTAGGGCTCCCATTACTTGCTATTAAATTTTGAACAATCAGAAATCCATTAAACTAAGATAAAGAAAACAAATCTGGCTGGACAACTTCTGGTTACCAGCTGTCCTACACTAAGTATCACAGTGAGTTTAGAGTCAGACATTTGGATTAAAAGTTCCCACTTGGTCCAGGGATGAAGCAAGTCACCCTTCCGAGCCTCTGGCTCTAACTGAGGAAAGTATCATCAAAGGAATAAATGAGATAACGTGCAATACCCAGCAGAGTACGCACACAATAGCTGTCTGCGACTGCCATACTGGGAGCTGATCATCGAAATTCAGGTCTTGTCATCTTTCTTCATCTAGCAGACCCTGGATTTCCTTTTAATGAACTGGTCAGACGAACTGACAGACTGTTTCTTCTTGGTACAAGATAATAAAGACCATGCCACATTGAACTTGTATGGCTGCTAGGTTTACTTCTAGAAAGCGTATACATTTTTGTCCCTAGCAGTTGAGTTGCATCCTTATCAAGAACTGTTTGGTTGTTCCCAAGTATTTATTACATCAATTTGTTACTATCACCACCTAACTGAAATGACACTGTTTTGAATGTCAGATATGGATGCAAAAAGAACTGCTGTTTCTCAAAAATTAGGCTGAATCCTTTGGAGGCACAGGATAACAAGTGCTGGTAAGAGCTTGTTGCTAAGTCCGATATGGGCAAGATGAGAACAAAGTGGAGGAACCACAAACCTAAGAGATGCTCTCAGCTTTTTTCCCATGTATCTATCTACAGATTGTTATTCCATTTTAAAATAAAATGCAAACAAAAACTGAAGGAATTTTGTAAACGTAGTTTATAAAAAAAAGAAAATGGACACATTGACCAGTAGATGAACAATATTAAAAAAAAAAAGAAGCCTTTGGCCCTACTCCAAAAGATTGACAAATAAATGTCCAGTTACATATTCTGGGTTAAAGTGATCTTCAAGATGTGTTTCTTTTTATAGGCATCTCCCTACAACTAGGTTTTTAGAATGCCAGTTTATCAGGTCACATAAGGAGGAGACCAACCAGGGTTCACTCTGCCCTCGCTTTCCATGCAAAGTCCAGCATTTGACTACACTTGCCACACATTTACCTGCAGAAACTGCCTACTAAACTGCAAATGTACTGTCAGTCAGCAGTCAACATCTGTGTAAACAAGTACTGCATTGCCTTACAACGTATGAGTACACAGTGTCAAGCACCACCACCTAGGTACCCAGGCTTGACGTTGGCAAGTTAATAACCAAAGTTGAATGCTATGGCACCACTCCGTCCTCTTAGTGTGCCATAAGTGGTGTGTGGGAAGGGTGTGTGTGTGTGTGTGTGTGTGTGAGAGAGAGAGAGAGAGAAAGAGAGAGAGTATGAGAACACATGCATTTGAATAAGAAAGACCTGCACAGTATCAGATATGGCAAAAGAACAGGCAGCCTTGGTAGAAATTCAAAACTGGTTAGCATATACCAGGAAACCACCCAAGTGCCAAACACCAGCTCCTGACCTTAACCATGACTTCATTTAAATTGTCAACAATTCCTTTGTTCTATATTTTATTCTAAGTTTGACCACACAGTTCCTGGGTATCTGCCATGTGTGAGATAGAGTGAAGACGGGAAATAAGGTTCTCTTTTGGAAGTCGACATAAATTTCTGCAGATGTGATCATTTCCTCAGGAGAAGACTACTTAATGGTCTACTTAATGACCAGCTGGAGAAAACCTGGGTTGATACAAAGGCAATCAGTGCTACCTTCTTGGGCTGGATTACACTGTGACAACTCAAAACATGTACTTCTCACCAGACCAGGCATTGGCAAATTTATCACCCACAGGCCAAATATGATAGACCAGCCAAATTTTTATGACTTAAGTTTTACTTCAACACAGCCACACTCATTCACTGATGCCGTTTCTACGGCTGCTTTTGTACTGCAGCAGCAGAGTTGAGTAGCTGTGAACGAAAACTGCATGGCCCACAGAGGCTGGAACAGTTACTATCTGGTTCTTTACCAAGTTTGCTGATCCTTGTTCTGGACCTGAGTGTCTCTGAGACGAATGTTGTTGACTTCCACTTCTCTGCCAGTACAAGAGCAAGAGAATGCTAGTGATGAGCTAGCCGCCTCCTTCTAAGATGAATGGTGTAACATTTTTGCCTAATAGCTAAAATATGTGTGGAACACTAGCAAAAATCCTTGCAAACACAATTTCAAAAACAGATTCCAACAGCCCTTCAGTGCTGCTTCCTGTAAAAACATAGAGGCACCACAATTACAGTGATTGCTGAGGCTCCTCAAAACAGCCACATACACAGTCACATGCAGGTACCTGGCTGGCTTCACCTGGAGGTGCACACTACAATTCAGAATTGCAGGCACAGGAGAAACAGCTACTTGGGGGATGCACTTTAGAAGACCTTGAAGGACCTGATTCCCCATTATTCCCAAAGATGCTTTCAGTTTTTACTCTGTATTTAACCAAAGTTCCTGCAAGACTATAAAAATCTCATAGCCACTGTGAAAATGAGTTAAAATAATAGTTTCTGCAAAATACTTTAAGTGCCATGGCATTCATCCTTTAGAATTGGGTTAGGGAGTACTATAATTTAGCCTGTCAGCACTGATGTAAGCGTACAGCAGACCCAGAACAGCGTGTGTTGATTCTCGAAGGTTTGGGGGTGGGGAAATTATAAATGCCTGAAATAAGCTTAAAATCCAGAACCACATACCCCAGGTCAGGCCCTGTGAATCCGGGAGGCCTCACAGGCTATATGCAGAACCGCACACAGACCCAGTGGGAGAGCTGCACGTGGCTGCCAGAGACAGTAGGTTTCCTTCCCCCCTCCCCCCCCCCCACCAACCCCAGGCAGTTTTAGCTAAAGATTCTGCAAACACCAACCAGAAAAAAAAGATGTGTCCTTTTACTTCGATCCCTCCTCCCTTCCTCAGAAATGGAGGTGTTAAAAGTGAGGTGGTACAGGGAGTGCAGGAAGGAGGACATAGAGGGGAAGAGCAGATCCTACTCCCTTTCTATGAGGGCCCGGGTGAAACCCTAAATCAAGCCATGATGCTGTAATCTTAATGAGTAAGTATGGAATGTGCCCAGAACATGGAGGGCAGAGAGGACGAGATGGTGACCACACACAGGTGAAAACAGTGAGTTGAACCACCAAACCAGTTTACCTTAAAATGTGAAATTCCTCAAAAACAGTAAAGCAAGTCAAAGTGACACAAGAGAAACCAGAGAAGCTAATCAAACAGACGAAACTCAGAAAAACAAATGAATGACCTGAGAAATAAACTTAATGAACAGAAAATAGAAATTGAAGCTTCAAATAAAAAAAATGAGTTGGAGTATGAAAAAAGCTCCGTGGATAACACAAGAAAAATTCTAAAGCCATGGAAGCATATGGAGGATCAAATCAGTGGCCTTGAAGAAAGTAACAAAGGACACAAGTGGAAGAAAAAAGATAAAGTAAAAAGATGAAGAAACACTTTGGAAACTCAACAGTGCTGGAAAGCCATCACCTCAAGAAACAGCCAGTGAGACCTAGACGGTGAACTGGACTTATCCAGCAGCATAAACCAAGTCAACGGCTCGGCTGAAGCGTCCCCTGCGCAGTGAGGCCTGAGTATCCACGTCTGACTGTGTGAAAACTGAGACTGGCGCGGGGCCCCACGTGAGTAACGGGTCTTCCCTCCCTGGGGGCTTTCCCTAAGCACCTCTGTGCTCTCTGCGCTTCACCCCAAGCCTTTCCATCTCTTGTCTTTCTCCCATCTTCCAAGCAGATTCCCTCCATGACCTGCCATGCCTGTGCCTCACTTTTTCCTCCATCTAATAGGTCCTGACTACTCAAACCACACTTTGGGGCCAGGCTCTCCCCAAATACTCGGACCTCAGTCATAGTTCTAAGTTACTTCCAATGGGGGTCACTGGGAAATGACTCCAGAGCAGCCTCCGGAACCAGGCTAGCTACGACCACATTCTCTTCACCCCTGACCATGGCTTAAGCACAAACAGCACAACCAACCCAGCCCTCCACACTAAGCCAGTAGGGTTCTAGATATGGAAGCATTTCTGTTGCATCCCACTTTTAATCAGGAGGAAGACAGTGAGCTTCACCCTTTTGCTCCAGAATTCCAATTCTGGATCTCTGATCAGTCAGCTTTCTAGACTAGAGAAACCCCACGCAGAACTAGATAAAACTCTTTCTTTCCCTTAGCTCCAGTCCCCCTGACCCTGTTCAGTCTGTGAATTTTTCCACTTGGCTCCCCTTCATGCTCTGAAGACAGAGGGCTGGACCAGCCACCCCAGGTTTTCCCAAGTTTTCTCTGTCTCAAAGAGCTGACCCTCGGAACACCCAGTTAGTCTACATCCCCATCACACCTCACCAGGCACCCTGTCCCACAATATGGCTATTTTCTTAATTACAAGCCCAAATGGATTTGCAAGTCAAATAGAAATCTGAGTGGTCACCAAAGTAGCTTTAGCAAATATGTCCTTCTGTGTGCACCCTAAACAACACGAACGCTTTTGAGTTAATGAGCAAACACCTGCCACCAATCTGACATCGACTGTATCAGAAAATGGAGCACAAACCTGGCACAAACGGGAAGTGGTTGGATGGTACAGGTATCGAATAGAGAACACTCTAGAAGCCCCAGGGCAGCAAACGTTCCTGGAAGGGGGAGCAGCGCCCAATGGTCCCCATACCGCTGAGTCAAACAGCTAGAGAGCCCTCCAGAGAGTCAAGCAACCCTCTTCCAGGCAAGGGCTAGGATAAGAGACGTACGTGGGGTGCAGCAAAATACCCAAGCCATCAAGGGAAAGTGCAGGCAATGCAGCAGGGTGCTGCCACAGCTCCTAACAGGATGGCCCTTCCAGGGCGGCAGAGCAGATCCTGCAATGGGTCCACTCCAGCCACCCTCACTGCCCTTCAGGGTTCCTTCCGGGGCACACTCAGCACCAGAACCTTGTGGCTTTCACATCTCAATCTGTACTTGCGGGGTGCACCAAACTGAGCTCTGCCAACTGCCACTGATTCAGAGACAAGTTGAGGCCTCTTTATTCAGGGCCAAGAGTGTTGGAAGAAAGCCACAAGCCACGTGACATTCCTCTACAGGCTGACACACCTCCTTCCCTCCCCTTCAAATCCCTTCTCTCCACATTCCTTTATAAAAATAAAAGTTGTTTCATTTTGTTACACCTCTATTCTGTGAATGCACTTGTCATTGTCATCGAGAATGCTCTGGGTTTCTTGGAGTTTCACAAAGAACCAACAAGGCCTCTACTGCTGCAGTCCCCCCATACAACCCCACTGCACAAGTCCGGTCTACCGGGACTGGACAAACCTTACATCCCACGACTGAGCCCATCAACACGCAGCTCCAGGAAAGAGGAGTCACGACGGCCGTAATGCCAGTGACGGGTTTGCTGGGACACAGCAGACTGTCTCCACCGGGCGCTTCCCAAGTGAAGTGCCATGAACCAGGCAGTAAAAGTCAAGGAACACGCCTTGCAGCTGGGTGATTACAGACTGGCCTGGGCTGGGAGGGAGAGGGACAGAAAAGTTGCCCTCAAAAAAACTTCCTGAATGGAAGCATCTAGGCATGGCAGAAGGGTGGGGCCAGAGAAGAAGGGAGAGTAGACCTTGGTCCCCAGAAGGGTCTGGGCTCCCACTGCCGTTTTAATTATCACGCGAGACCTAACTAGCCGGTGAGTGGCATCTGCTTCCCCCTAGTTTGCTTTTTCTGCTTTTAGTGCTACATAGATCAGCTCAAAAATTAGGTTCACTGCAAATAAAAATGAGAACAATGTTGCTGACTTCAGTCCAAGCAAACAAAAAAGGAATGAGCCTTGATCTAATCTCTGTCCCGGGTTCACTCTGATTATCTACAGTGGTTTTTAACTTCCTCTCCCCTCTCAGAGGCTCTCCTGGCATCACTCGCTTGAGCCACGTCTCCAGTATTCCTTGGGCCCTGAAAGTTAGCATGAATAGCCATTTCAGTCCCATTGCAGCCCAGACGCATGGTGCCATAGGTAGAGAACTTGTCAACGGGAGAAAGATGGCCTAGTTCACCTTCCACTAATTTTGTTGAGAAGCCAGAATTTTGTGTTGGGCACTGAGTATGTTTCAAGTTACTCAGTGAGCTCTGAGTCCTCCCCATCACCATTTCCCAGTCTTCTGAAAAGTTGAGTTTTTTCTCCTCCAAATTAACAGGCAGTGAGAGCAACAAATCCAGAGCCACCCCAAGTGGTCAGCACGAAGGGAAACACACCATTGAGCAGATCACACTGTCACCGTGCATGGAGGTAGGGTGGGGAGGAGAAGCGTAGCAGTGGTGAGAAAATGAACTAAAAGGCATCCAGATGACATAAATGAGTCAGAGAGGCTGAAAGGAATCTTCTGAGCATGATAGATCAGCTATATTACAAAGGCTCCTGTGGTGGGTTTTAATGGAATTTTGAAGAAGATAAGAAAAATAATCCCGCGTAGCAAAGTATAATAAATCACAATTATCTTCTATTCATATTACTGCAACTTGCATCCTCCACTTGAGCATAGCTATCTTAACATTTATTACAACATCTTCAACCACGTAGAAAAGCTGAAATTTTTACAGTACCAATACCAGCCATTACCTATCTACAATTAAGATTTTGCTATGTATTATCACTTATCTAATCATCCTTCCCTCCGTCCATCAGTGCCTCTTCTTCCTAGATACACTTCAAAACAAGGTAAAGATCTCTGTAGACTCCCTTCCTTAGCCCTTAAGTATGCATATCATCTTCTGGAGTTCAGCATTTCTCTACAGGTTTTCTTCATTACACCGAGAAACACGTGAATATTAGGTGTGTTATTTAATGAGTTTTGAAAAATGTCTGCCTTTCCCATCAAAATTCAGAATATTGCCTGAACCTCTTCCCACTCAATTTCTTTCCCACAATTTCTAGTGGCAACCACTATTTTCACTCTCCCTACCACAGACTCATTTTGCCTATCCAAGAACTTATATAAATGAATTCACACAGCATTTACTCCTTGGTGAAAAGCTTCTTTCACTCATCACGATGCTGCTTCATGTAGAAGCAGTTCGTGCCCTTCTGTGGCTGAGTAGTAAGTATCCCACTAGTACGAATGCACCACAGTGTATTTGTCCATTCTCCCACCGATGGACACTTAACACAGTTTCAAGAATTTTTTCAACTATGAGTAAAGTTATTGTAGCTACTTGTGCACAAATCTTTTGTGGCTGTGTCTTCTCTTGGGTAAATATCCAGGAATAAAACTGTTGGGTCATGGGCCACAACTTCAGGAGACTCCCTGAAGATCTTTCAAAGTGTCTGCACCACTCTACAGACCCACAATGCCCATGAGCTCCGGCTCGCCCTACACCCTCCCCAGCAGTTGGTGCTGTCACCTTTTTCGCCTGTCACTCTGGTGTGCGTACAGTGATAGGTCGGGATCTAACTGAGGACAACAAAGTTGAACATCTTTCCATGTGCCTTTGACGATTTGGTCTTCTACTCAAAGTACCTGCTTGAGATGAGCGGAATACTAATCTGGTTTCAGAGAAGATAAACTCATGCCATTGGTAGCAACATGGACGGAGCTGGAAGGGATGGAGCTAAATAAAATAAGCCAGAAGGAGAAAGTCAAACAACAATGGTGTTGCTTATATGTGGAATGTGGAGAAATCTGACAAAGGGTCAGATAAAGTCAGACTTTAAAACTAACCCTGGACATCTGACCAGAGAACTGAGGCAGCCAACGTGGGAGGAGAGGGGTGAGAACGATGTTGGGAGAGAGGGCACAATGGACTACGGCAGAGGACTCTGGGTGCTTGGTGGTGGGTGTGCTGTGGTGACTATACCTGAAAGGGCGCCTGTATTTCCAAAATACCGACAGCGACGTGGACCAACAGAGTACCACAGAAACAAATTTTAAAAATGTATCTGTTAAATCTTTCATCACTTTTTGCATTGTCTTTTTAATCATTGAGTTGTAAGAATGCTTTATATGTCCTGAATCAGTCATATGCTTCACAATTAGTGCTTTTTTTGTTCATTTTCTTCACAGCATCTTTTAATGAGCACACATTTTTCATTATGATGAATTCTACTGTATCAGGTTGGTTATTGTTTTTGTTGTTTTTTATGGTTTTAGCTTTTCACGGGCACCCTGGCTGAGAAATCTCGAGCCCAGGTCCTTTACTTTCCTCACGTAAGTACATTTAACAGGATGCTACTAGAAAATCCAGCTGCCTGGCTCTGGACACACTTAGGGGATCTCTTGAGCTCTCTTTGGTTTAGTTCTGGGACTGAAGTAACAAAGAGGAGCCAGTAAAACACAGGGCCAGCTAGATACAGCCTTAAATAGGAGCCCCGGAGGAGTCCTAGGCTGAGGAAGTCATGCCCCCACTCTCCTTCGTATTGATTTTTGTGAATTCACAAGATTTTTATTCTATTCTTTTCCTTTACTTGCATTTACAAATTTCTGTCATAATTCTTATGGTTTAATTGGTAATAAAAGGATAACTACTAAGATTTTGCTGAGGGGGGAGAGGCGTGGAGTGGGTATGGGACAGAAGAAATATGGAGTTTCAAACCGGTGTCTAAGATTTTGTTCGCCACTCCCCCCTTGTCCCTTGCCTGGCATTCTGGAGCCATTCCCCTATGCCAAGGTCACAGCTAGCCTGCACAAGACAGGAGTGTTTCTTCTTTCTCTGACCTCAGGGCAATACCCTGCCCCAAGTCCTCACCTGATATTAAAGTCCCTAGTAGCTTTCAAACAGCAGTGAAATACTTCAGAAGTCACCCTGAACTAGTCCTTTCTTTTGTACAAATCCAGACATAACTGCTTGTCCCCAAAATGTAGGCTGTAAACCAAGTTCATATGACTGCAAATGCTTGGGGAAGTTCCCAGCTAGTAGATACATCTCCATTCTGCACCACCAAAATATAAATTTTGTTCCCTTGGGTTTTTTCTGCTTTAAAAGAGGGACCAGAACTAGGTTCGACTGAATAAATTGAAGATCATAGCACCCTTCTCAAAAAAGCCACCCCCATTCCTCCAGGCCACTCTACCAACTCTGCCCACACAAAACCCACTCACTGAAGTGTACCCCAGCCTCTCTGGGACTGAGTTCTCTGCATGAAATGCAGGGCCAGGGCCTTTCCAGAGCTGACACATGATGGTCCTTTATCTTGTTGTGTTCTTTACTGCATTCTACTTGCATTGCTATTTAATTTTTCATAAGCTTTCCTCACAGCACTTATTACAATCACTAACTACTTTGATTATCTCTTACTTTCCCTGCTAACTGCCTGTGTCCACAGCTGGAAGGCCAAGAGACATTTTTCTATATAGTTTACTACCATTTTACCGACTCACAGCAAGGTGCCATCACAAAGCAGACGCTCACAACTATTTGTTCAATAAAGATGTGCACATCTGACCACGACGCTGTGTTCATAAATTTCTGATAGGAAGGGGCCGCACCGTTCTCTGATGTTCTTCACACTTGCAAGAGGAAGGGCTCCAAAGAAAGCCATCCGTTCTGAATGGGGGGGTTAGGTCAATTTTGGAAAAGGGTCCTCCAGAAAGGAGGTCAAGAGTGGGCAGGGAAAGGACACCTGACTTAGAAGAGCCAGAAGTGAAGACTCGAGCCCCAGTGCTCTGTGAGATACAGAGGGTAATAATGATAATGGCCTCCGTAGCCACCTCAAAGCACTGTGAGGCCACACCAGTCAGCACCAGCAAAGGTGCTTGGAAATGCACTTCCATCTAAGAAAGCTGGTTATCGTTTCCAGCACTGCGCGGTCCCAGGCACGTTACCAATGCCTCACAAAGGTTTGCCAGATTAATTAATTCAAGGGAATGGTCTGAAACTATGATCTTCACAGAGAAATGAAAGGGGAAGAGAATGGAGAATTTTCCACAACTAATTCCAGTTTTGAATATTAATTTTTGGAGAGCCAAAGATACAATGCATGAGCAAATTCAAAAATCCAATCCAATCTCTTTCAACTAAGATAAGGTTCATGAACAGCTCTGTGCAAGGGGGTGGTGGGGTTGGGAAGGGAGTGGGGTCTAGAGTCACGGGGCAGCGTGGCTGTTTAGTTGTGTGGTTTCTGCATTTGGCTGGACCTGCCCTCACGCTCACCCTTCACAGATGTTTCTGCAAGAAGGGGATAGAGTGGCTGGCAAAACAGGTTTGAACCGATGTGGGTGGGTGGTTAACCCCACTTCACCAATAATGATGCTGAGATCCAAGAGGTGAGGCCCAAGGTTGCACAGTTAGTGCATGGCAGAACCAGGATGCAAATTCTGTCCAAGCGCTAAGTCAACATCTAATGCTAGAGTCTATGACCTTACTAATGTAAAAATCACTGCACGGAAGCGGGTCACTCTAGGTGCTACAGATACTGCGGAGAGAAAGAATTGCTTCCAAGCAAGGGAAGAAGACCGACTCCTTGTGAAGGAAAACATCTGAGCAGGGCTGGATGGAAGCCTCCAGAGCAAAGTACACACGGGGGAAGGGAATGCACAAAGAATGGCCCAGGTGAAATATCAGGGTGCTCGGCATATCTGGGAACTGACAAACAAGCTAGGTGGCTGCAGTGTGCCTTTTGGGGCCCCGGGACTGGTGGCAGTGATAGGAGACACAAGAAAAGTTGATGGGGTCAGAATGTCAGGATCATGTATGCCATGGCCAGAAGTCTGACTCCATGGCCAAGCAGATACCAGAAGCTTCCAGCCAGCAGAAAGACAGTGAGGTGTGGTGCCTGTTGCCACAACTCTCTCCACTCAGACCCAGCAATAGCAACAGCAGCAGATCTGGCCACAGAGAAGACCTTTGACATCAGCACAAATCAAGGCTGCCCACGAGCTAAGTGCTCCTGTGAAGCCCGGCCATCTGAGGACAGCCCCACACCGCCTGCACCTGCCAGCACCTGGCACCCTCGCGGCCAGGGCCACAGCCTTTCCTGTTCCCACTTCTCCACCCGTCTCCCAAAGTACCACTGAGATAGTAAGATGCTGGGTGGAAGGCAGCTGCCGGGAGAACAGAGAATGCCCCTGCCCACAAGAGCTGCCGCCCCTGCAGAGTCCATGCCCCCTGGCCTGGGGGATGCAGCCAGGGGATGGTCAGGACCAGCCTGGTCGCAGGCACAGTCAGAGCGGCGGCTCAGGGCTTCTGCGCATCCCCTTCCTGGAGACAGACGAGCGTCTGCCAGTGCCTGCCCTGGGTGCCGGGGACAGAGGCCAAAAGGACACATGGGTACTTTCCTTCCAGTGCTCTGCTGTCGCTAGGTCCAGGGTGTACCCGCTGCACCAGGTGCCACCATCCTGGTCCCTCCCGGCACTGGGGTGTTCACAGGCAATACCCGCCCTCCCAGCCACTCACCCAGTTCCAGCCCCTACTCCAGCAGCGTGCTTAGCGCAGGGTCAGGCTGGGAGCTGAACATCCTGCCAGTGACCCTCTGCCGGCCCTCCTAGGACCATGACTGTACAACTGGGCTACTCCACCTGCTCCCGCACTTCCTTCTCAGCTATGAAACGAGAGCGCCTAACACCCGCACGTGATGAGCCAGTATTATACTAGGGACTTCACAGGCGCTGTGTCATTCGCAACCCTAAACCGATGACACCGGAAATATTACTCAGTGTTTCACCGATGAGGACCCCGAGGCTTAGAAGGCAAAATCACCTACCCAAGGTCACGCAGAAGCAGCAAGCACATCACCCCAACACCTGCCCTCTCAGCACAGCGCTCCGCCCTGCCTCCACTCCCACCACCCACTGCCACCCCTCCTCGGGCAGGGTTTCTAAGAGAATCAGAGTGAGAGGCCAGAGAAGGAAACAGACTTGTGAGCGCAGCACAGCACAGCGGCGCTCCACGCCTGTAGCGCGAGTGCTGAGAGGGCGTTCGTGTGCGCGGTGGGTCCTGACGGCAGCATGTCCGTGTGGGGCCCTGGGGGTGTGCGGGATGTGGGGGGGCGTGCAGGGGCACCCTCCTGTGCCGGGGAGGCAGGCGTCACACGCAAGCAAGGCCTCGAGGCTGGAACAGAGGCTTGAGAGGCACAGTGAGGCCAACGGTCCCAGCTGGATTCAGAAGCACCACGCCCCAAACTCCCCATGACACCAAACCCCACCCCAACCCACCAGACATAGCCGCCTGCCTCCGTGGAAACCCACCAGCACGCCCTCCTCCCTTGACCCCCACTGATCCCAAGCACACTTTTTAAAAAGGGAAGGCAAAGCTGACATGATTCTGCCTCTCGGGCCTCCTATAGGCCCCGGCACAGTGCTGATTTGCATGGCTGATTGGATAGCCAATTATAGAGTGGAGTATTTTTAGGTCTTTATCTCAAAAAAAAAAAAAAAAAAAAGCCCCACACAGGCCAAGCACAGNCCACAAAAAAAAAAAAAAAAAAAAGCCCCACACAGGCCAAGCACAGTGTTCCCTAGTAGGCCTGCCACTCTGCCAACTGCAGCTTCCGGCCAGGGCAGGAGCAAGAAGGGGCCGGCATGGCCGTCTCCTCGTTAAGTGGGTTGACCCCAGAGCTGTCCGCATCTGTTCGAGGGGAGAGAGGGGATGCGCATGTGTGTGCACGCCTCAGTGGAGGGCAGGGCAACACAGAACTGTCGACTCCTCCAGGCCCCTGTTCTGGCCTCTTCCTGTGAGGTCCCCCTTCCTGCCCTCCACTAAGTCCCAATCCACCACCACAGAAATGCATCGAGCCCAAGTCCTGGAGCGGAGACCAGATGACCTGGAAGGTCAGCCCCCCTTCCCTTCGCTCCAGATGGGATTTAAGTCGAGCCCCGGGTGTTGAGGAGGAAGACACTGCGGCACGCTCGGCCCTCCCACACGGTGCACAGCCCTTACTGCTCACAGTTTGTCACTCTCACTGTCCCCACTGACCTCACGACACCGCTGCAAGGCCACTGAGCAGAAGCATGTCAGAAGTGGGAGGGTTGAAAGGATCATCCCATCCAACTTCCCACTCCTCCAATGGAGACTCAAAAGTCCAGCGAGAGGAACAGATCTACAGCAGATCATGACAGAAAGCAGATTAGATAAGCAAATGTGGGAATCAGCAAGCTAGCTGTGAGAAAAATTTAGAAGCTGCAAGAAACCTGCTATCAGAACATCAAGAACTGCCACTGCGCTGGCACCTGGGAAGTGGCCAGCCCCGCTGAAGGGCAGAATGGCTTCCTAAACACTCAGGTATGGCATCGAGTGGAGCAGAATGCCCTGCAAGGATGGCAATCTGTTGGAGAGGAGGAGCACGCACTTAAAGTCAGAAACCAATACACGGTACGGTTTCCCTACAGCCACACACACGGAGCCAGCACGCAAGGGGTGGAGTGAGGGCAGCTCCTCTAACTGCTACACCTGCTATCCAACTCACAGAAAGCTCAGCCCCTCTCAGCAACTATGAGTCTGCTGGTTTGGGGATCTCAGTTCCCAAAGGAAAAACCACCAGTGGGTGGTTCCACTAGCTCTGAGCACAAGGTCACCTCCTACACTGAAGAGGCAGAACAAAGGGGGTGAATCTCCTGCCTGTGGTGGTTGATTTTGATTAGTAAGGGGAAGCTGTACTACTTTTACACAAAGGAAACAAGAACGCAAGGTCTGGACCAGATGGTTGGGGCACCTCTAAGTACACACACGCCTTGTAGTAAAGACCAAGAGAGAACCCCAGCAATCCAGGCCAGGCAGGAAATTGAAAACTTCCTCCAGGAAGATAGGAGAAAGTCGCTTTACCAGGAAAAGGATCCCAACCAGCAGGTGATGCGAGTGAAAGCTGGAGAAATGCACAAGTCATGGAAAAGGGAGCGACACATGCAACTACAGTCACGAGACCAGTTCTACAACTGTGGGCTATCACGGTTTGGGATATTTTCTATCGGCCTGTTCCACGTGTATTTCTGCTGTATAGGTTACTCCTGTTCTCTCTCCCTCCCATTTTGATTTTATATGTGAGTTATTGAAAGTTAACTTAGTTGACTTGAAGCACAATTTAGCCTTTAAGTAACAGAATGTTCAGTGGCACTACAACTGGATTTGACCAGAGGGTAATGGAGCCAGAGAGGACTGGAGAGACAGCCGAGGCTGTGTGTCACATCATTTTGGGAAACCACGTCACTCTTTACAAAGATGACTGTACCTTTTATCAGTCAGTAGTTATTGCACAGGCAAGGAAGCATGAGGAAGGTGCTTATGGAACGTGAGTATCCCAGAGTAGACTCTGCCATCTCCACAGGGATTGCTCAGCTCTGAACATGCTCAGATGCGGTTCTGTCCTTTAACTGATGCATCTGGCCCCTTATGTCTGGGTTTTGGTTTTAAGTCTACCACACAGCTATTTTCTATTTTTCTATCCTTTGTCCCTTTCGCTTCTACTTTTTCAGGTGGTGTAACTGAGGATTGGTCAGCGTGCCATTTGATAGCTGCTCTTGCCATTTCAGCTCCACCTTCTCTCCCCGACCTATGCACATCTCCTCATGGTTACCACACATTTGTCTGTGTGGGTCCAAGTTTCTATGGGGTGTTATCTTCCCTCCACATGAAAACCAACATGTTGTAATGTATTTCCACTGCTAATGACGCCCCTTAGTTTTTGTTTGTCTGATAAACTTTATTTTACTATCATTTGGGAAGATTTTTTCATTAAATATGTCCTTCTTTGCAGCATTCTAAATATGGCATTTCATTTTCTTCTGGCTTGCACTGTTTCTGGTAAGAACCTGTTTTTCTTCCCTTCAATTGTATTGATGATTTTTCTCTTTACTAAGTTTTGGAGCATTTAACTAAACATGAGATTTAGTTTTTTAGTCCCCTTTGGATCTAGCAGACTTCTTGGCTATGTGGGTGACAACTGGCAAATTTGCAACACTTGCAACCATTAATTTTTTCAAGTATTTTTTCAGTTCCAACCTTTGTTCTCCCTACATTAAACTACAGATTCAATGCAACTGCAAGAAGTCATTGCAGAAAATGACACAGTGATTCTTAAATTTACATGGAAATACAAAGGACCTTGTATAAAAGTGAAGAACTTACACTGTGGTTTCCAGACATACTACAAAGCTATAGTAATTCAGGAAGTATTTGCGTAAGAATAGACATTCCAAAATGTAAGCCCATACATAACAGTTAACTGATTTGACAGAGGGGTCAAAGTAACCAACAGGGAAATTGTTGTTTTGTTTCTTTCAACAAACGGTGCTGGAACAACTACACATTCATATTTTACAAAGTGGACTTTACCGCTTATCTCACACCTTATATGAAATTACCTCAGTGCACTTTAAAATTATAAAAACGTCTAAAAGAAAAATATCTGAGAAAACTTTTCGTATCATAAAGAAGCAAACTTTTTCTTAGAATGCAGAATGAACTATATATACAAGAAAAAATAATTAAAATGACTTCATCAAAATAAAACTGTTGACACCACTGAGGACATGAAAGAACAATCAGCAAACTAAGTATTATTCGCAGTTCCTGTGTCTCGCAAGCATTTGTACCCAGAACAAAGTCCTCTTACAACTCACTGAGACCAACAGTTCAATAAAATAAAAATATACAAAAAGACATGAACAGGCATATCACGACTGAAGATACACTAATGAAATAGATACTAAAACCTTAATGACACACCACTGCACACCCGCCAGAATGGCTACTGGAATGAAAAAAGGTCAAGTGTTGGTGAGGATATGAACTGGGAGCTACATCTTACTCATAGCAATGTAAAATTGTATAACCCATCTCAAGCACGTTTTGGCAGTTTCTTATTCAGGTTAAATGAACACATATGAATTCATTTCCTATTGCTGCTGTAACAAACTACCATGAACTAAGTGGTTTAAAACAATACAAATTTATCCTCTCATTTCTGATGTAAGTCAGACGTGCACGAGATCAGGTGGTTCCTCTGGATTATCTACAGTTAAAATCAGGGAGAAGGTTAGCCTGGCTCTTATGCAGAGTCATCTGCTTCCAGCCTCATCCAATTGCTGGTGGAACTCAGCTACATATGGTTATAGGACTGAGGTCCCCTCTCCTTGCTGGCTGTGAGCCGGGGTCACTCTCCTCTCCTAGTGGCTCTCTTCCCTGCCTGAATAACGGCCTCCTTTCTTCATATTTAAAGCCAGCAAAGGCAGATCTAGTTCTGACTGTTTGAATCCCTCTGACCTGTTCTTCTACCACATCATTAACTAGCTCTTCTACCAAGCTTTCATGATTTTAAGAATCCATTGATTACACTGGGTCCATCCATTTAACCCAGAAAAATCTTCCTATCTTAAAGTCAGTTGATTAGCAACCTTAATTCCACCTCCAGAGTCTCTTTTGCCATGTAGGGTAACATATTCACAGGTGTATCACCCAGGGGACAAAGGCCATTGGGATTAAAACTCTACCACACCACTTAACAAAGCAATTCCAATCTGCTCCTTTTTCCCAACAGAAAAATATACATATATTCAGATACTTGTATAAAAATATTCACCAAAAATTCACGTATTTATTTTTAATTGTCAAGTGATGTTTCCAGTACTTGGATGGACCCAAATGCCCAAAAACAGTTAAGTGAATTAACTGTGGTGAATCCATACAATGGAATATGGTCCAACAATAAAAGGACAATTCTTCGAGGACACACACATTACATCAAACACACGCGATATCATTTCATTTCTATGAAACCCTAGATCTAATCTAATCTAAAAGATGATCAGCATTTTCCTTGGATCAGGAACATAGGTGGAAACTGACTAGACAGAGACAAGAGGGAACCAGCAGTGAGATGGAAATGTTCTACACCTTGATGGAGGTGGCAGTTACAGAGATGTGTGCATTTCTCAAAACTCAATCTGTACACTTTAAGGTATACATTTTATTGTATATCTCAGCATCTCAATAAAGCAGAAAACTTCCTCAAGTTCTCGTGGGAATTAGACCCTGTACCACCATCCATGACCTGTAGGATGGTACAGAAAAGTCCACAGTTCCTGATCTGCTGCTGAGTGGTCCACACTCAGATCCTGGGCACCTGTCACTTGCGAGTTTTCCCTGCTGTCTTTTTCTTCAACGATCAAGGATAGCTAAGCAGCCAGCTCCCATCAAGGTGTGTGGGCAATAATACGGTTCAGTGTAGTTCACCATAATTGAAAGTAATTCATGCTGTCATGTTTGCTGTAACCAGAGATCTCCAGAGCCAGAGAGGCCACTCACATTAATTAGAACTGACACCTCTCCTTGCCTCCAGGGGAATCCAGCCCTTGCACAGGGGTTTACTTTGGGTTCGTGTAACCCCAACTGGACCTCTTCGTCTCTTTTTACTTTTTCTCTAAGTGAAAAATGACCAAGATGATTAAAAGATAAAAAGAAAGAGACACTTAAGAAATCTCAAGTCAGCCAATCTGATGTGATAGCAAAGCTGATTTCCTTTGGAGCCTCTCTACTGGGTCTAAAAAGGACCTGGACACTGATTCAGGTGACGGCTTCCTCCGACTCCTCCACGGCCTCGCTCGCGTTTCTCAGCCTCTCCTCCTGGGTCCAGTTAAGTTACCGGGTAAGAGTAGAAACAAACAGACCCAGAGGAACATTTCCCCAGAGCTGAGCACAGAGGATGATTGCAGCAGCCAGGCAGAGAGGGCAGGGACTACAGTGAGCACAATACTGGCTTACCAAAGGACCCATTCCTAAGGGCCCAGACCGCGAGGGCAAACAGCACAGAGCACTGGAAATCTGCTCCAGGGACCCTGGCCACGTGCTAGCTGTGCCTTTGTCTGACTGTGCGTGGTATTTGCTTATCTCTGGGAGAGAACAGTCAAGCCTCATAGGGATCCTGTGAACAGTGAGTGGAATCATATTTGCAAACATTCTCTGAAAATCAGAAGTAGTGTTCTGTTCTCAGCCTCAGGTGGTCATGTTTTAACTGTTTTTCGGTTTCTGTTACCTGCCTGGCTACTGAAGGCGTCAGCGTTCATGAGCCCTACAGAAAACTATGGTGTCCCACATAGGAGGTCCCTGCCCTCTCTGCCTGGCTGCCCCACTCATCCTCTGTGCTCAGCTCTGGGGAAATGTTCCTGTGGGTCTGTTTGTTTCTACTCTTACTCCTATTATCCCGTGGCCAGCTAGCTAGCTGTTCTTCAGTGTGATCAGCTAGACCACTTCAACTGATTCTATTCTCATCTCTGAACAACTCCTATAGGACCTAGGAGTTTATCACTCATTATCAATCATAGGCACATGATCGTCTACTGTGCTCCAGGAAAGGATAAAATACTTCGAGAGGCCAGAAGGTGACACCAATTGTCTCCCTCAAGAACGTCCATGGTGCACACACACGGGGAGCCCTCCACAGGGGTCTTAAGTACCTGCTTGACATTGATGTCAGGAAGGACCCCCCCCCCATAGGAGTCAAGGTTCTCACCCTGACACCCGCTGTGTGGGGTATCTATCAGAAGCCATTTATTTCTAACAACAGAGTATCAAAATCTGAATAGCTATTGTTTGGGGGTATTTTGTAATCAGTTAGGTTGACTCAGTGTTACCTCTTTCATGAAGTCATTCTTGCCTGTATGTAATAATAGCACAGACGAAAAAGGAGCAGAGTAAGAACAGACCTCTGGGAACACCGGCGGAACGAGCAGCCCCTGGATGCAACAGCTCACAGTGAGAGATCCTTCCGTGCACACCCTTGCAGCTGTACCCATCAGGAGTTAGCACTGTGTTTGCCCCACCATGAAGTCTCACTCTTGTATTTCAGACCAGGAAATGGAGGTGATGGTCGATGCTTTTAGACATTTAGATCTGAGCCCAAGCACTCCTAAGTTCATTGAGGAGCAGAGCCTGCTTTCTCCTGACAACACCAGGGGCTATGCTAGGTCTGGGTCACAGGCAATTCTTCCGTGTGTGATGGCACTTCACAGCTCACCAGGCCACCGTTCAAATCCACCTTCAGTCAATTCTACGGCGGCTCTGTCAAGTTAGATATTCAATCCCCATTTCACAGCCAGGACCACTAGATACTGGTCCAAGGGTGATCCTGTCCTATCCTGATACCTTAGTGTTTGTGATCTCTTTATTAAGAGACTTTTAAAGACCATTTAGTGACAGTGAAAAGCACAGAGTATGCAGATGAGGGAGTGTTGATGCCTCTTCAAAAAAGCCATGTGGAATCCTTCTCCTCCTGAACATGTTGCCAACTGCCTCTTTTTATTTGGCTTATAACCCCCAGATTGTTTCTTGCTCCCAGACCAGTGAACTCGGAATGACTCTACATTGAGCTCTACTCTCCATGCGCTGGCCAGTTACCCGAGTGCCTGCCCAATGTACCTTCTGTGTTGTTCCCTCCCCTGCTGCAGCTTCCACATCTCCAGAATCCTCCGGCCAGTCATTTCATCTACACATCCAGGTGAGGGAATCCAGTGTGCCTGCTGCAAACCAGGACCCAAAACTGCCCTCTTCCCAACCACTTTTCAATTACACTCACTCCCACTCCTCACCCAGTTAAGAGTCTCCATCACTGTACCCCCTGGCAAGGGAACCAATCAACCAGTCCAAACTGACCTCAATAAGAAATAGAGCCAGGCTGAGCCGCAGGCTTCAGGTATCTTTAGCTGTCTAGAATTTCTTTCAGACAAAACTGTCTGCGAAGCCTCTCCCACATTACCTGATGAAAACATATTTAAATATAGATACCTGTTAACAGACCCTCTACTAAATCCTCCTGTACTTTGTTAAATAGAACCAAAGATATCTGTTAGACCATACAAGTTAGAGGTGTGCAAACAATAGTTCAGTCGCACCAAAATTACCTGGAAAGCTTTTTGTGAAGTTACATTGACAGACAAACATGACAAAGACAGCTGGGCCCACCCTTCCCCTGCCCTGCAAAATTCTGACTCCAATGGTCTAGAGAGAAACCAAAGACTACGCATGCCCAAGTTCCCCAGGGATTTTTATACACAGACAAGTTAGGACATCACTGCTGCAAGGAGCCCCCTTGTAGCCACAGGGTCTCCATCATCTCTGGCTTGCCCAATCTACTGCTGCTGCGTGCAATGGGATTATTAGCCATGGCTTAGGATAGACTGCTCCACTCCTTTACCTTCTGTTGTCAAGAGTATTTGAAAGCTTTGTATGTTTCAGAATGCCATTCTTTCTTGACTTAGACAATTCACTGATGTAACAATATGGTAGCATCCATCATATACGATGGCCCAGGAAATGTTCTGGGGCCTTGGAATGTAGAAAATCACTTAATCCTTGCAACCATCCAATGGGAGAATAGGTTTACTCTTATCTCTGGCTTGACAAGGTGAGGAACCCGACATACAGAGAGGATAAGGAACCCCAAGGTGTTTCGGTGAACATCTGAGCTGGTGGTATTCAAAGGCCAGCAGTCTTTCAACCTTTCAAGTCTTTGAAGGTGATGCTTTCACCCTTCTGCTCCGCTGCCTTTAGAGTTAACATGAGCATGATTCTCAGTTTAAAGGGTTCACCAAAATATGAGGGATAATTTCTCAAGGGTAAGTGCATCCCTTCCATGTGTCAGTTCAGGCTTCCCAGCAAACTCTAGATGCAAAACCAGAATCCAGAGCAGAGTTTCATTACGTGTAGGTCAATGCTGCCTTCACGGCTCTGGAGCCCTCCTGCAGGGCACACAGCATGTGACAGCACAGGGCCACTCAGCTGCACCTCACCATCCAGGAAGGGCAAGTGGGTTAAGCAGCAAGAAAGGGCTTGTCAAAGCTGCACCAGCAACATAATCAGCTGAGAACACTAGAAATGGAAGGGATGGCAGAGACCAAAACATTAAGAAATAAAACAGGATCTATCTCACATGCCAGCTCTGTTCAACATACAGTTGAGAAATGTACTACAGTTAGCAGTGGCGGGGGTGGGGGGAAAAAGAAAAGAAAGAGGAAGGAGAAGCAAAGGGAATCATGGTCACTAACTGATGGAGGGGAAAGAAGCTGTCCAAAGTCACAGAACCACTTCATGACAGCAATACCCAGAACTAAGCCTAGGTCCCTGCACCAGGGTCAAGGCGTCATCCACCTAAACATAACTTCTAGGGTGGTGGTGGGACCTTCTGCTACCACAAAGACCAAAGTCATCAGCTCTGACTACAAAACAGCTTCCCGTCTAGTGAATGAGACATGAACACTGACGCCAACTCTCATTTCAGAAAGGGTCCACGACAGCGGAGACAACACAGTACAACTCAAGCACGTGAAACCTTCGTGAGCGAATGTGGTAAGGGATGGTAGCACACAATGTTTTATATAAGAGCTTTCATTGTGCAGGGGGGAGTCACGGGCAGAAGGACTGGTCTTTGTTCTCAGGAGATACAGGTTAAAATCCAGCACTTTCATGCCAAGTTGTGGGAGACTGAAAAAGATTATCTCCACGAACCAGTCCCCTCATACCTAAAATGAGGTGGAATACTTTTAGCAGGGGTCATTGTAAAGATTAAATGAGTGTGAAAGGGGCCCTCCACAACCCTTGGAACTTACTAAGTTGGGTGCCACTGCTATCATCATCATCCTAACAACATACTTCAGTGTTTCCTATGTGGAGTCAGGAAGCCAGTAATTGACTACAACAGCTATTCTCAGGGATGACTGAGGTTTGCAAGGCTCTTTTCCCCTACTCAGAATCATCACAGCTATTTAAGATTCCTCAGATTTCTAAAATTCCAAAATTTTTAGAGTCCAAGGGTTTATTTTTAGCCAGTCTCCTGCCTCCTCCCTTGCTACTAAGCCAGTGGTTTTTAACGAGGGAGCATGCTCCAGGAATGAACATCTAGGTAAACTGGATTGGCTCACAGAGGTGGGTGTAGATGAAGAAGCCCACTGTATATTAGAATGCAACAGAACTTAAAATTAAAAAGCTGAGTACACAGGGCAGCAAACAAAGCTTGAGAAGACTGTGCCGATGGGACACACAGAAGCAGCACAACCCTCTTCGCACATCACTGATTCTCCTGGAGATATGTGGGGCAATGAGCACGCACTCCATCCTGGAAACAGTACTGGTATCTCTGACATGAGGCTCAGCTTCATATTCACGAAGGAGGGCATGACTTTAACAGGGGACAGGAAACCACTAAGGCACATCCAGCACAGAGACTCTCTCACAGTACATGGTGGCACTTAACAGACACACTTCCTGCTGCTAGCACTGCCAATAAAGGAAAGACTCAACAGACTAAGAGAGTTGGGGGGGGGGGGGGCTGTGGCAGGGCTAGGCATAAAGGGCTTGTATCATGTAAGGGCCATCTATTTTGATCATTCAGAACAAAATCCTTCAGAGACTTGGGGATTTAGACCTATGGATCAAATAAGTGAGGTTATTTTTACTGTTATCATTCGTTTCCTTAGCCCCTTATTTGGTTCCCTTATTTCCTCCTAGGAGTGAAACCATCTGGTATTCTTTTGCCTTCTGACCCATTTTGCTGAGCATAATCCATTCTAGCTCCATTCGTGTTTCTACAAATGACTCTAGTTTATCTTTTTTGATTGCTGAATAGTATTCCATCATGTGTATGTACCACATCTTCTTGATCCGATGCAAAAAAAAAAAAAAAAAAGCAACAAAAACAAAAAGACAAGGACAAATCAGAGACACTTTGTGGGGAGGGGAGAGGGAATGGGTTGAAGGAAGAAAGAGCACAAGGGACTGAGGTGATGGTGCACTGGTGAAATGGAGGTAGGAAATCCATGGGGACCACATTTGATGTCAAATATATATAAATTTTAAAAAGGAGGAAAAAAAATAAGTGAGATACTTTCATGAATCAATACTTATTTAGCTGTTTGTAATGTTATATGAAAATTTCTTAAAGAAACCATATCCTTTTGTCTTTGCATGTTCCCCTGAAATAACTGCATAACTGGAAAATGGTGAACCCCATGGTATAAGCAGGTACAAAAGACATTCTGATTGAACAGCCATTGGTTGTGGAGTGGAATGGTGTAGTGGTTAAAACACCAACAACAGAACCATACTCTGCAAGGATCCAAATCCCTGTTGTTCCATTTACTAGCTGGTTCTCAACCTGTTTCTATCTCATGGGTTGTGAGGATTGATTAAAGGAGCTATTACATACTTTGGAATCTGCAGTCCCAAAACGTAGCTCAAGCTCACCTGTCCTACAGCTCTCAGTAAAGCCCAAATAATATACAGATCAGTGGACTTTTAACAGAAAGCAACATCGCTGACTCTCTCTGGGAAAAGGAGAAACAGCCAATGTCTCACTCCATCGACCAACAAGGAAAATGAAAGGAAAGGAAACAAAAGCTCTACTTCCTCTTTGTGAAGCTCAGCGAGTCTCAGGGATGAGATAAGGAGGAACTTTCTGGAATATGTTGGTCACCCTATGGATAACGCTGGGTCCAGGTGGATTACCAGCAGTGCCAAGCAGAGAGGTCTGGATCGAGATTGACCCAGGCACCCTTGTTTCTGATTTCACTAGGCTGGCCCTGCTGCCTGTCAGTACATCAGTATCTGCAGAATTTCTCAAGACCGAGAAACCAATTTCTTCCACGCCTGGGTAATTCCAAAGCTACTAAATAGATTTCTTCATCTAGCTGCAAATAAGCATAAGAAATTTCAGCCTGATTCATTTGTCTGAACGTATAAAAGTCTGAAGGCAGCCTTTCAGAATTAGGACGGACATCTCAGCCTTGGTCATGGTGCAACAAGATGGCAGAGACCTCCTCGTGTCTGCAGCCACTGCTGGGAGGTGGGGAGGGCTGCAGAGCTGTCAGCTCAGGAGTCCGCACTCCACTGGTAAGTAAGGAGAGGCTCAGGAACATGCTAATGAGGATGTCCTCAGAAAGAATTCATGCGCAGCCTAGTTTTCCTTGCATTATATGACTCAATGAATCTCACCTTTAAGTTTAAAGTTTAGGGATATTATTGTGCCTGCTTGATAAATGAGGAAACAGCTCACAAATGTAAAGTGACTTGAAAGGCTGAGCCCACTCTTGAACATACAACTATTCTAACATCAAAATTTGTTTTTATCTCCTTCAAAAATCAACAACTAAACAAAAACTTAGCAACTCACAACAAAGACCACAGAATTCTGGCTGTTTTGGGGTGCATCACTCCTGATGGCCACACCTTACACACACTGTGGCCGCAATTTCTGGTCTAAGAATTTATTTTAAGGAAATCATGAACATGCATGATGACTTTGCACTGCAAACACTGCTAAACGCATTCAACTGAAAAATTATTTTCATTAAGTTTTAGCCGTCAGCAGCGAGGGTGGAACACAAGGTGCCAAGAGACATACTCAGTATGTTATTCCGTTTCAAAAGTACATTTTAAATAATACCATTTTTAATAAAAAGATACTTCTTTGTTGCATTTTTGATAATGGTTTCCTAGGTGTGCTGAAATGAACACGTTTTACTTTAACATACTTTTAAGCAAACAGGAAATGGAGACAAGAGTTGTCCCTTCCGGAGAATCTAACACATAAAAGAGATCCTTTCCACTGGAAAACTACTTCAAACAATTTAGATACAGTGTTTTACCAGGAACATACCTGTGGTATTTAACAAAACAAAAAGGAACACTGAAAACATTGCCTTATTTGACCACCTAAAACTAACTTACTCCCCTTACTGGCTAATCTGTTAGTCCTCTCTAGAGCATTTTCAAATGACATCAAGTTTCTTCACTGTCTAGGGACCAGGAAAGTTTCCCTAGATGACATGAAGGTCAACCACAGGCTAAGCTAAGACTCAGATGGGGAGTAGAAGGGCTGGCACCACCCGCACATGCCACAACTCAGTCTTCACTGAACAAACAAAAAATCAGCTCCTGCCTGTTTTTGCCGGGCTGCAGCCAGCAGGAGGAGTGGTCTCTTGCTCCCCTGCAAGTTAGTTGTGGAAGGAGTTCCTCAGAAACCTTTTATGTAACAGTGTACTGCCTAGATGTGGAATGGACCAATCGGGTATGAGCTGTGGGTTGACTGATGCCAGGACTCTGCCTTTCACCACAAGTCAGTGGTAGCAGAGCACTTTCATAAATTACACTTCCTGAATTCTGGAACATGCAGGATTGAAAAATGGACCATTCAGATGGGGGAGGGGGGACCCTGAAAGTGAATATAAGGCAGGGTTGAAGGGAGCCTAGAGCACTCATTTGGAGCAACTCATTGGACATCGGAGGAGCAGATGGAGAAGCAGTATCCCAGAGGAAGAAGGGGCCCAGAGAAGTGGCAGAGGAAGAAGAGGAGCCCCTGCAGAGTAAGAGGAGAGCCCTGAAGAGGAGAAGATGCTTCCAGCCTCTGAAGAAAGGAGGGAAGCATCTAGTAGCCACCCTCTGAGGAGGGGAGAGAGGTTGAAGGACTCTGCAGAGATTGGGCCTTGGTTCTGTCTCTGACACTGCCTGGAAGGAGCACCAAAGGTCCTGGGCCTGGTGTCTCGAAGACCTGTTCATTGGTAGTATAAACCAACAAGTTACAAGAGCTGTAACATGTTCCTGAACACTGCCTCTGCAGGCCCGTAGAGGTCCCTGCTACTGGCCAGTGCTGCCCAGCATTCCTGGTGACCAGTGTCTACCATCACTGATGCTGTCTGGGTGAAGCAGCCAGCCTCTTTGGATGCATAAGCGTTTTTGTTTTCCCCCATTTGTAAATAAACCCCATGGTTGTTGTTCCTGTAGCCTGAAACCTCTTGCAATTGTACACATGGGTGAGAACCCACACACAGTGACCAGTATCGGGTACTGTCCTCAGGCTATAGCCCCTGTTGCTATAGCCCTTGATTCTGGTTTATGGCCTTTTGGACTTCTGGGACTTTTGGGGGTTCTCTGGCCTCAGAGCCTTCTCTGCCCAATTTCAGTCAGAAGCCTTCTCCACCCCGTTTCACAGCAGAAAACCCCAGCGGTGACGCCACAGTTCAGAAGTAAGCCTTTCTCTGGCTTTGTGAAGAAATAGCAGCAGGAAGAATAAATAACAAGGGAAAACCAGTCTTAAAACTCAGCACAACTGAGTACTCAGAGGCTTTTCCTGAAAATCCTTTCAACAGGTTGGAAACAATCTCTCTAAATTCTAGGCTTTGCATCTGTAAAAACTTAATAAAATTTACTAATTATTAATTATGACTTGTTAAATGTTTAATACTCTAATATCTTTCTTTCACTCATCTTATCACCAAGCATCTTTTCATTTTCAAATCAGTATCTGAGATGTGAAGCTAATGGAGACAGGAAACCTAAGGAGCAATTTAGTGTTTCTCTCTCAAGACCCCACAGGTTCCTAGAAAAAGGTATTCTTACAAGACAGGAAATGATCAATACCACACTTCCAAAAGAAGGGCCGTGCTAAAGAAAATAGTAATTGTGGTTGTTAACTGCCATTTTCCCAAGAGTTACAGTCTTGCTTTCTGGCCTCAGCTGAGACACGAACAGGTGTTGGAGGGAACAGAAGCCCAGGCCAGAATGCATTCTGTGCAAGCCCGCTGGGCAGCCCATGCTCCTTGGGGCATCACCAGTGTCCGAACTGGTCCTCGCTGGCCGGCATCTTGTAATGGAGAAATGGAAAGGAGTCACCAACATGAAACCCAGAATGACTGCAACCTTTTCAACAACAAGGTGCAGTGTGGTCTCCTCTCCCTTGGAAAAGTTGGGGAATCTACACCAGTCAAGTGCAAAGGAGCCTCTTACCTGCCTGAGAGAAGGCTCAAGCAGGCACCTGGATGCTGGCAGTTGAGGGCTGAGTGGGTTCCACCACCTACGGAACTAGTGCTCAGCCCTTTGGGCTTCCTTCTCGCATCACCCACATGGGTGTAATTGTCCCTCCCCAACCCATCCCCCTTCCCCACCACCTCAGGGTCAGCTCTTCTTTTTCTCCAATGATCAAGCCCCAACATCATTTATACCTTACTTAACCATTATGTTTACATTTTATTATCTGCTTCCTTTAAGAATACAACCTTCAAAGTGGAGATTTCTGTCCAACTTGTTCAGTGCTGTGTCCCCAACCCAGAATTCAGCCCAAGGCAGCCCTCCAGCATTCTAAAGTGTTTCTCAGACAGTTATAAGAAATGACCTAATTATGGAAAACATAAATATTCAATAACTGAACATTTCTTCCCACTCCTTTTAAGCCTTTTAAAGCACTTTTAATTTTCTCCTTTCATAAACCTTAGAACTGAAAGAAACTTGTAAAAAAAAATCACAAGGTCCAATTCTCAGCCCTCAAGAGGATAGTTTTTAGCCTCAAATTTAAAGCTGAGGTGACTAAAATCTAGAGGTGCATGTGAGGTATTATGTTCCAGTTGCAGTGGCCTCTAAAGACCATAAATGCACTGTGTAAAACCACATGTTATTACCTTACAGTTCTGGAGGCCACATGGCAGACTGGTTTTCATGGGGCTAAAATTAAGGTCTTGGCAAGAGTACATCTCTTCTTGAAGCTCTAGGGGAAAGTTCTTCTTCTTGCCTTTTCCAGCTTCCAAAGGCTGCCCACATTCCCTGACATGTGGCTACATCACCCCAACCTCTGTTCCCATCATATCTTCTCTCTCTGATTCTCTGGAATACTGGATGAGCCCATATGAAAAATGCAGGGTCATCTATCTTGAAATTCTTAACCACAACTACAAAGTTCCTTCTGCCATGTAAGATGACATACTCACAGGTTCTAGAGACAAGGATGTGAAATCTTTAGGGAACATCTATTCGTCTTGATTTTTCCCAAATGGCACCATAAATGAAAAGAGAGGACCACCTCTCAGGGTTCCTCTCCTAAGACTGGAATAATTCCCTCCCCTCAAATTTGTGGGCACACACATAGCAGGGTTCTCACTATAGAGTAAGGGAACTGGGGCACCCAAAGAACAGAAGGCCAAGCTGAAGTCACACAGGAAGCCTGTGGATGTCTGGGAACCCAGGTTCCCAGTGTCCTGCACTTAGATCACCCTTGACATTCATGGATCTCGACCTCATTCTCCCCTTTTTTTGGCATTTGGAACAGCAAGTGGCTATACATTATTTCTTTAGTGATGACAATCCTACAACTAAAAAGAAAAAAAAATTTTTTCAAAAATAAAAAGAAAACCTGGGTTGTTTTCCAACAGCAGATGCCTCTATTAGTAGTACATTTTACCAGACACTCCCACCTTCTTTCATGCCAACCCATCAGTCTGAACCCCTCCAGCACACGTCACAGAATGGCTGTATCATTCATGTCCTCACAACAGTGGACTGTAAACTCCTTGAAGGGTAAGAACCATGAAAACACCTTTAAATTTTGTCATATGAGTTCTTACCCAGCACTGCCTTTGCTATAGTTTTTGCTGCATTTTAGACAAAATGAGGTAGGGTCAGAAAGGGGTCACCGGAGCTGCGATCACACTAAGTAGGTAGAGAAAGCAGGCAAGAATCTAGGTTCAGCCTGAGTGGTGGGCTCTGCAGAGCTGGACCAGAGGGCATCAGAAAAAGCCAGCCTGACTCCAAGTGGCTCCTGGAGCCGGTTGGAGACTGAGAACAATGACGGTCTTCCCTGCTCCTTCCTGTGAGCCATGGCTTCAGAAATAAATCGGTATTATTTCCTTCTTTCCTTGGCTCAACCTCTGATTTCGTCCTTCCTTCCACTATTCATAGTGTCCACTTCAACTCCCTCCCAGGACCCCTGCCAGTCTCGTCTACTCCTGTAGTTAGTCCTCAGCAGTCTCCAGTGGGACAGAACAGTGTC
Source organism: Galemys pyrenaicus (assembly GCA_019455555.1). Lineage (NCBI taxonomy): Eukaryota > Metazoa > Chordata > Mammalia > Eulipotyphla > Talpidae > Galemys > Galemys pyrenaicus. Next base: position 11,639,663 of record JAGFMF010011397.1, read on the forward strand.
TGAGGAGGGGCTGGCCCCACCAGTCATCCCACCTAACTACGAATTCAATGATGCACTGAAACTAAAAAAGTTTACCTCCCTATTAGCAAGTGTTTAGAATGGCTGTGTTGAACTAATAAACCAATCAACTGTTAAACCATTAGCTCCACGGAAAGACAACCCACGGACAGACAACATGGGGCAAACACCAATGGAAACCTGAAGACAGAAACCAACAGGAAGGTGCAACAGGGCCTTAGACCTGCAAGGGTGTTGGCCAACACCAATTCCAGATGGAAGGAATTCAAGATCTAATTTTCATATCTGGGTGATGGGAGAAAAAAATGACAGGAAAACAATCTCCAAGTCTTAAAACTGTGCTCTGATTCAAAAGCTGTAGCTCTTGGCTGAAAGGAAGAAAAAGCAGTTCCCTAGGGCCCACGACGGAGATTGACCTGTGTGTCCAGGTGTGGGGAACGCACTGTGTGAGAAGAGGCTCCAAGGATGCTGTTCTCTGCACACAGCGTGTTCTGAATCGGCTTTCCTTTTCCCCAGAAACACTAGCCACCCCTGCAGTATCATCACATCACTTCACTTTATTTCCTTCATCAGGTGAGCTCCCGGAAAAACCCCCTCTGTTTTCCCGGAAGGACGTGAGCTCCAAGTGAAGCCTGCTCACCAAATATCTCCAGCACAAGAGCAGTCCCTACCACTGAGGAAGTGCCCCACCAACATTCCTTCAAGTGATTGAATTAACTAATGGAAAAACCATGGCCTGAGGCACCTGGGCTCTAACTTCTCATCTTGACAGACGTCTTGAGAAGTAGAGAGCTTCTGAGTGACTTTGTCCCCATGCTCAAGTACAGCTTGAAGAACCACCTTTTAAGACAAATTACATTATTTCAAATGCTTTCAACTAATACAATGATGTCCTAAACTGTTCCCAAAGGTTGGTCACTAATAGGAATTAGACATCACACCTCTGGTGTACCTTTTTGTCCAAGGCAGCTCCGGTGTTTCTCTCCTTCCACCCCCACCCACCACCAGACCTCATCAGACAGATTTTGCCAGGCCCAGGGATGGGGGAGGAGGGATAGGGGGGTTGTGGTGCTGATCTGGTTTCTATTCTTCATTCTTCTAAGATTTCACCTTGTTCGCATCTTTCTTTTCTTACACCTTCTAAGAAAAGCAGCAGCTCCCTGAAGAATGGATTCTAACTTTTTTTTTTTTAAACTGAGCAATTTTTTTTTTCATTGTGTCATTTTTCATTGAGGTAACATCAGTTTACAACACTGTGTATGATACAGGGATATAGGTTCACATTGACAAGAGTGCTCCTGAATGAGGCTGGGACCGCAGCTGCATCCACAGGTGACCCAGGTGCACAGACCAGACACAGGCCACTTCAGGGTCAGAGACAAGGCAACACCATCTGCCCACCTGCTGGTGGAAGTGTTAGGGGGAAAGGCAGTCCTGAATGGATTACACAGATAGGTTTATAGACTCAAACCCCCATTCCAGAACCACAGATCCGATAATATGATTATCTAAGAGTGAATCACTAGGACCTGAGGGTGGAGTTAAGCAGCCAGGCTGGCTATAAAACCAGAGAGGTGAGCCTTGGGCTCGCTCTTCCTTTGGAGCCATCTCCCTTGATTCAGAGCCAGCTCTCAACGTGCCATTGGGTTCCAACTCGGAAGATCTGGTAGGATATTTATGGATTTGTATCCCTCTTTCTCTTTGTAGTATTACTATTTTATTCCCTTTCTTTTGTAAAAATAAAACCCTTTAATAACTTTTGTCGCGTGTGTCTGAAGTTGAGGCTTATTATAAAAGTTCTGAGCGTGCGGGTGAGGATCCAGTGAGGGAAACCCTTTTTATATTAGGGTTGCCCTGTAACAGAAGGAGAGAGGGTGCTTAGATGGGGAAACTCCAGCAGCTTGGGTGCCTTGGAGCACCACCCTCATACTTCAAGAGTGAAGAACAGCCATCTCCCTTTTCTCCCTTTCTCATCACTTGCTCATGAGGTCAACACCAATATGTTCCCGATATTTTTATAATACTCAGAGGGAGGAGAACATACCCTTAAGAACAGAGGTACAATCAACAACATTCTCATAACCAGCAACCACACAAGTGCCTTCAGAGGACCCGGGCACATTGGCTTGGGCCTGCTGCTCCCAAAGGGTCTAGCATGTACCTATGTGCTGTCTTTGAAACAAGTTGGCAAGATGTCTCTAAGGTGGGAGCCTGAGTCGGAGGAACAGAAAAGGCTAGTGAGACATCCTGGACTCAGACACAGTAGAGAGGCAGCCAGGGAGAGAGAAGGCCCAAGACTTGAGAGGGAGTGTAGGTGACTAAGGAAAGCAGAAGAAAGTCCTTGAAATGAGAGACCAGAGTGCCAGATGGTGTATCCCTATAAGCCCAAACAGGAAAGAGAGGGTAGTTATAAGCTAGTTGCCAGGTCAGTGAGCCACAGGGGGACAAACTAGGCAGATCAAAATGACCCTGAGGGTGGGTTGGGGGGAGGGGGACTCGGCTAAAGTGACCCAGCTAGGAGACACTGACCTTGACCTACACTCATCCCCGTGCCTCCACAGCCTCACTCTGACTGTGCTGCCTCACAGCTGCATTCCATCCAAGATGCTGCAGGAACAGTCACACACTCAGGACAACTTCATTCTCCGAGCGTGCAGGCAATCTGTCACCCCAGGTGAGATGCACACTTCAGCAGCTCAGCATCTCCCGCAGCATCTTTAAAGGCCCATTTTTGCACAAGCTTAGAAAGATGTGCAGATGTTCTCTCCCCAACTCCCATCCTTGTTTCTAAAATATCACTCCTCCTCCAGTCACCTCTTAGTTTATAAATTATGCTAATGAGGAAAGGGCCTCATAAACAACATTAATAATGAAATACAAGACATGGAGTTCATTTGATAAAATATTCATTAAAGGTTTCATTAAATTGAAAAAAGACACTGATTTCTGTGTGAGGGAAAACCCTACAGATTTGAAGGATTAAAGAATCACACATCTGTCACCATTCGGAAGCTGTGTAATTAGAGCAGCCGCACCGTGCAGAATGGAAATGTGCGGGGAGTGAGGGAGCCAGAGCTCCTCCAGAAACATGCACCCCACAAAATACTAATCAAAACCTTTCTCCCATCTTCTACTTGAGGAGATCTTTCTCCCTTTCCCACAAAGGAGATGAGAATCTGTTATAAATATACACACATGTATATCTCAGTTCACATATATACCCACACACCCACACTATGTGTACATAGATACACAATGATTCAGTTAATCATAACGCAAAGTCTCCTATTTTTAAAAGGATTTCTCAGAAGTATTAAATATTTTTAGCCTAGTTAAAAGTTCATACCTGAAAATATCTAGCTAAAAAATTCATATCTGAAAAGGTAAAAAAGAATTGGCCTGTGTTCTGGTCCCCACATGGGCCTTTGCCAGCTCAGGGCACGCTGAGGCGCAGCTGGTTGACCTCTGCATCCCCTCTCGGCTCTGCCAAAGCGGCAGGGGGACACTGGACAAGGGGCACGGAACCGTCAGTTGCCTCCACTAACTCAATTTATTGTCACCACCTCTGTGAAGTCCTTCTCAACTCCCAAGCAGGAGCAGCAGCTCTAAATTCCCTCCACCCCACACAGAACTAAAATAAAGCAGAGCTCATCCTGGGTTGCAATTAAGTGTGTAATATCAACCCAGCTATTAGGCTACCGGCCCCAGACTATAAGCAGAGCTGGGTCTGAGTCACATTTCTATTCCCCATGGCAAACCAGAAAAAGGCAGCAGAGGTGCTCAACCAACACCGCTGAATGAGTCAGTGAATGAGCGCTTGCCCCCAGTCTTCAGGGAGCCTCACAGAGAGGGTTCTTTGAAACCTGGGGAGAGCAACCCTTCATGGGCTTCAGTGGGGAGAAACCATGAAGCTCTTACCATCTCAAGTCCAGAGTTGTTGACATAATCTATTGCCTTAAGAAAAATCATAAAAATGTGTGTTGTCTATGACCAAAGAAGGCAACCTTTAGGAATCAATCTAAATGTTAAAGACATTAAGAATGAAAAAAATAAGTACAAAAAAAAAAAGACACTAAGAATGCATTTTAGGGTTAATTTTAACTGTGTAGTATACCACACAGGATCTAGTTAAGTAAACCTGGGTCTAACAACTTGGTAGAATACACACAGTCATTAAAAAGTGTCACTACAGTGTTTTCCTTCAACTACCATGAGTTATTAAATGAACAACACTTGGATATGACACCAAGCTCATTTGTTGGTTCAGCTCACACACTGGTTCTTCTCTTTACATGTCAGTCTTTTCTGGGACTTGAGGAATAGATTTTCTTAAGCCAACTCCAAATAAACTCTGGCTCCGAATCGAGACTTGAGTACAACAATCTCTCGAGAAATGTGGTAAAGAAAAAAGAAGTTGGTAATGTAACCCATGCCCACCATTTTCAACAATTCATTCTGTGTCAACATATCCAAAATTTGCCCTACCAGTCCAGGTGTCTCTTTAGCGTTCCAAACTCAATTGCTTAAGTTCCTACCTGATGTTTCTGCGTGGATATTTTACAAGCATCTCAAACTCAGCATATCCCAAACAATCCATGAGTCTGCCCACTTCCCCCCAAATGGGGGCTTTCTCCAGAGATCCCTAACTAATACAAATGTCTATCACTGATCCAAGCCAATCCTCAGCATTGGGTTTCACTTCTCTTCTCATACAACCAAACAATCCCAAACTCCTACTCTCTACTCCTCATTGGAGAGTAGTAATTCCTCAACTTTTCCCCCTCTGTCCATCCTCCACTATCACCACTGTCATGTCTATCAGCAGTATTTTTGCCTGAGTAACTCCAACAGTTGCATGACCAAGCTCCCCAATTTATCCCTGCCCTCCCCCCAGTATACTTCCATCCAGTCGTCAAGTTGTCTTTCCAAAAAACACATCAATTCTCTGCCAGAAACCGTTCAGGGGCTCCTCGTGGCCCTTGGGACCAAATCAGAGCTCCAGCACTAGCTTGTAAGGCACTCCATGATGTGACGCGCGCTCTGCAACCCCTTGCTCCCTCATATGACACTCCACGTGGTTCCTTAAATGCGCCATCTTCACACCCCTTTTCACCTAGTGAAATCAACTTGGCACCCATGTCCCCTCACCACCATTGCTCAGGAAGCCCACCCCAAGTCTTCAGTCCTGTTTAGGAGCCTTGTCATAGCCTTATATTTGTCTTTTATTTGTCCTTATGTTGAATGTCTTCCTTCTCAATGAAAAGCTTTATGAAGTCAAGACAATGCCTCTCTTGCTTTGAGTTAATGGTTACAGGACGCTATGTTCACCACCAGTTGGCAAGTAACTTGGGTAGTAACTTGTCTCCAAGCCTTAATTTCCTCAATTGTAATAATATGTAAATATTTAATATCAGTTATCTAATAGTTTCTGATAAGAAAACAGAAGTTAAAGACAGTCTAAAATTTTGAAACTTTCTATTAATATATAAAAGATGATCATCACTGTTGGTTTCATAATACTAATAGTCTCTGGTTTCATAATACTAATAGTCTCTAGTCCTTATGCATCGTTTTTGTAGACTGCAATGACTTTTAAAAACTAAAGTGAATTAATTTTGCTTTTGTATTTTTTTATGACACCTGGTCTTATCAGTTGAGACACTGCAGGGTGTCAGGAGAACCATGTGAGAAATTGATGACTCAGAGAATCAAGCAGAGTCAAGGTATTAGACAAGGAGGCTACTAAAAAACACCCGTGAACATGGTCCCGTGGGACCTAGAGCTGTCTGTTTTCCGAGGGCAAAATAAAGATAGGAGGCAAGGAAAAATAGGTAGGAAAAAAGATAGGTAGGACTTCTGCCTGAGTCCCTCTGGCTAACATGCCTCTTTGCTGTGGGGTTACCCCAGACTAGAAGGAACTGAAGCACTATCCCTCAGCTGAGCAAAGATCTGACTACCTGACAGGGGGGCTCAAAAGTACCTTCCACGGTTTTCCAGGGGAGTGCACCTGCTGGCCTATCCCCCGCAGCTCCATTGTTCCTGAACCACAACTGGAGCTACTTAGCCCAGAGGAGGAAGGGAACAAAGGATTTGGAAAGAAGTACAAGCCCAGGGAGGCAGCGACTCAGGGTCTGTGTCTGGCAGGTCCCCATGGTTGCCTGGGTCGCAGGCTCCTATCTGGGCTGCTTGCCACCCGCCCGTGTGAGCTCTGACTTCCTCCTCTGTAGCGCTAAGATGACATGACCTGCCCGGCCTCCCTCCCCAGGCAGCTGTGAAGGTCAAATAGGAAGAAGTAAAAGCACTTTGTGAAAAGGAAAACCCCCGCTGCCTGCACCAAGTAACTGCTACCTAGTCCAGGATGCCCTCCCCCAGGCAGGGAGCAAGCTCCAGCAGACTGGCTCTGGGGAAGGATTTCACTGAGGTTCAGCCCCAGGCCCTGTGGGAAACAGAGCTCCCCCCAGACAAGGTCTTTACTCTCACGCCTGCTCAACTCAGGTGTTCAATTCATGTGACACCAATAACAGCATGTGAGGGAGGGAGACTCACAAAGCAGGCTTTGATAATGCTGTGATGAAAATAGGTCAACCTGCTTTAAGATTCAAACCTGGCCTCAACCCAGAGTCTGATTTTTTTTCCCCCAAGACAATTTTTTTTTTTAAGGCATGACAATTCTTCTGGCATTAGGACTGTAAGTGGACCACATCTTCTAAGCAGCAAATCTACGCTGCACACTGTGCCAGCCTTACTCCAGAATCCTGCCCCCCACCACACACCCCTTGTGCTGATCAGCCTCAGCTTCTCCAGACAGGCCTGGGGGAGAGGCCGCCGCCCCCAAGGTCTCTGGGCAGGCAGGCAGCCGTGCTCACCAGAGCCAGCAGCCCCAGGTGTCATCTTCCTGTTTCTATTAATTAAACTTAATTTATTAAGTAAGCATTTCTGCAGAAGTCTAGGTGTGATTAGACAAAGGCGTGTGAAGATGGCAGCTCTGACCCATATTAAAAATGAATTAGGCAGCTTAAATTGACACATCCCTCTCTTTAAAAAACAGAAAAAGTGGAAGCATAAATTAAAGGCATGAATTGCGCTGTTCATTCTCCAGGAAAGTTTTAAACATAGATATACATTGGGGATGTTTTACCTATTGAGACATTTTTTCCCAAGTCCCTCACTACTCACCACTATGGATTTACAAACCGGAACTAAAAGCTTCTCATAGAGACATCTATGCAACACGGCTAGCAGGAAGGCGGGCATGCTTTGTAAACACATTCTTTTAAGCTTTCATTACGCAAACACACTGGGACTGCAGTTGGAGCAATACACTGACCAACGCATCTTCCAGTCTCCCAAGAATATCCAATTAGAGTTCACTTTGACCTTCAAGAGGTGATAGTCAAACCGGGAAACAAAACCCCCAGCAGAATGTGAGCAATGAGAAAGCAGTCGAAAGTAAGATCCCTGAGAGCTGGGACTGAGTCTTCCTTCTGCATTCCTCCCCAAGGGCCTCTGAACATTGGGTGGCGAAGAGAGGATGGAAGAATGGACAGACACACAGGCAGATGAACAAAAGGGCCATAAAGGCAATATGATGTTAAAGGTAGAAACCAGTGGTAAAGATTCTGGAGGTTTTGGATGAAGCATAGATGAACAAAAAGGCCATAAAGACAATAGGGTGTTAAAGGTAGAAACAAGAGGTAAAGATTCTGGAGGTTTTAGATAACAGGGGTCCCAAAATGGGAGCATCCTGAAGAAATAGGAACATCAACCCAAGCACTCACCAGCAAATGTCACAAAACGTCTTATGACACTGAAGCGCCACTTTGCATATGGTTACTTATGTCTAGCCCCTTGTGGTCAGAAAACTCCCTGAAGGTAGGATCTGTGGGTATCTGTCCACTGTCTTTCTCCTGGAACGTGATCTGCTGAGTGAATGAAAACAAGACAGAGGACAGTACGATGTATGGGAGTGAAAACTGGCAGATCCAGATCCCACCTGGATTAGGACTAGCCTGTCCTGGCTTGTCGCCTCCAAATACTACATGCCACCACTGCTGTCTTAAAAACAAGTGAAGTCTAAGTCCTAATAGTGGAAATCGAATGTTCTCCTTGCCCTTTTCTAAATAGGGGGAAAAAAAAAAGACTGAAGATTTATAAAGGGGCCCCCCTCTTCTCCCTTGATCTCACCCCACTATAAAACAGTGTAAGTTTGATGAGAAGTGCGTAACCCCACTGATCCAGCACCTTGCAGCTCCCAGCTGGGCCCCAACATGCACACCTGCCCACCAGAATACCCAGGCAGCTGCCAAGGGCCCTGCCCTCTTCTAGACAGCTCACATCCACCTGGCAGCACTCTGGATTAGGAACTGAGCAGACTCACCAAGCAGAGTTCTTGGAGTGAGTCCCAACAGGCGTCCTCAGACTGGCAAGAATGGGCAACTGCTGGCACAAGCCATTCTCAACTCCAAGAGGGCGTGAAGCACACCTCCCACCCTGGAACAAGCAGAAAGGCCAGCCCTGTACCTGGGAGAGGCCAGCCCTGTACCTGGGACCATTGGGCTTAGGAGCCCTTTTGTGAGAAGACAGTTCGGACAGCATTGGGCAGGTGCTGGGCAAACAGCCCTGACCCTTCACTTGCCAGCAGGAGGTACCAAGGCTCATCCACTCTATCAGAGGTCAGCTCACATGTGGGTGGACACCTTTCCGAAGGCTCTTATTTGCTGAACAAACATCATAAATAACCCACCTCCAAGGCTGAGTTGTGTGTGCGGTGGTGAGGCTGAGGGAGGACACGGTCCAGTTCATCAGGGACACACAGTAAAAGGAGACCAGTAACTGAGCCTACGAAGAGTGAAGATTTTCAAACTGGAGCAAAGTTGCCCAGTAAAAGTGTTTCTGCTTTCCCTTGGGTGACTGACTACTTTATGAACTGAACTTTAATTTTCCTATCTACATGTCACCTCTGTCTTCAGGCTCATGTCCTTAAAGGCAGCGGATTCATAGATGCTGCCTTTCCCACAGTACAGAATCACTGGGGACTTTGAAAGCACACAAGTTTGCTGGTGAATAAGAGAACACTGGGTTAGACAGCCGCAGAAAGGGAAGATGGCAGCCTGACACTTTTGTGAGACAAGGAGGAAGAACCACCCATAGGAACAAGGACCCTCCACTGTGTGTGAAAGGCAAGACAAGGGAAGAGAAATATTAAGAGTATTAAAGTGAGACACAGGATAATATACTCCACCAAGACCATGGTAATTCAAGTGTGCTGAGTCTGAGTATATGATACAAGAGATGATAACTAGGATGGAACCCCAGATGTTGACTGATAGAGAAATGGGCATAATGGGAAAACAAACCCAAAGCTCCACTGGAGACAGATGCTTCAAAATACACAGCTGCTATGCTCAGACAGAGCAATCCCCACAAACCTAAAGATGTGGATGAAATTACCCAAGCATTGGCTTATCTGCTGTGAGTTCCACCCCAGTGGGCCTCCTGGCGTCTGCACTTTGACTCACAGGCAGGATTTGGAAGTGGGGAGGCAAGATGACAGCAGGCAAGGTTTGGCGTTCCAGCTTTGCTGTCATCTGGCTCCAAAGCCCTAGGCATGTTTTTCTCCTTAGGCCTTGGTTTTCCTGTATTTAAGATGAGCGTGTTCAATTAGAATTCAGAATCTTTGTAGCCCTGAAGTACTAGAAATCCATTATTTAGCAAATACCTGCACTGTCTCACATCAGACTGAAGAACTTACAGAAATGTAAGAAAACAAATAATCCAATCAAAACAATGGCAGCGGAGCTACATAGGCACTTCTCCAAAGAAGAGATACAGGTGGCAACAGGCACATGAGCAAACACTCATCATCATTTAACTTCAGAAAAACATAAATCAAAACCACAATGAGATACCACCTCATTCCTGTGAGAATGGCCCATATCAAAAACAAAAACAAAAACCCAAAACCAGAAACAAGAAGTGCTGGCAAGGTTGTGGGGGGAAAAGGAACCCTTTTACACTGTTGGTAGGAATGCAGACTGGTCCAACCCCTGTGGAAAGCAGAAATTTCTCAAAGACTAAAAATGGATCTATTTGACCCAGCAATTACACCCCTAGATATCTATTCCCAAAATACAAGAACACTAATTCAAAAGGAAACTTGCACTTTCATGTTTATAGCAACTCTATTTAAAATAGACAAGATATGGAAACAATCTAAACACCCCAAAAGAGATGACTGGATTAAGAAGATGGGAGATATATATACATATATATGTGTGTATACACACACACACACTGGAATATTACTCAGCAATCAAAGAAGAAACTCATGCCATTTGCAACAACATAGATGGGGCTGGACAGGCTTATGCTAAGGGAAATAAGCCAGAAGGAGAAAGGTAAATACCAAGTAATGGCACTTATATATGGAATATAGAGAAACCAAACAAAGGGTAACACAAACTTTAAAACCCTACTTGAAAACTGACCCGATTGTAGGCTTTTTTTTTTTTTTTTTTTTTTTGGTGGGGGAAGGAGAACATAATGAACTATGGTGGAAGACTATGGGCACTTTGGTGGCAGGAGACAATGGTGACTACACCTGGTTGGGGGAGGGAGGACCCCACACTGTCAGAACACTGGTAAGGATGTAAAATAATGGCACTTCAATTAAAAATTTGTAATCAAATAATTTTTGAAAATAAAAATACAAAGCTTTCCTCTCCTAGAATGGCCATGTTAGACAGGAAATGTTTGTGGTTCCAAAAATTCATGTACTGAAGCCCCATCCCCAGTGAGATGGAACTTGGAGATGACCTTTGGGGAGATAAGTAGGAGATAACGATGGCATCAGTGACTGCCTGTAAGCGAACAAAGATGATCTCCTTCTCTGCCATGGGAGGCTACAAGATGTCCTTCTGTAGATGAGACACCAAATCCGCTGGTACCTTGACTATGGAATTTCCAGACTACAAAAATAAAAGTTTAAGCCATTCAGTCTATGGTATCTGTTACAGCAGCCCAAGCAGACCAAAACATCTATACATCTATATCTATTTACTTCAGAAAATGAAATACAAAAATAACTATTTGACGACAGAAATTATTGTGTTTCATGGGGGGGTGGGGGGGGACATGTCTGCATGTACCTGCCAGGAAAGTTTCTAAACTCTTCCACAAGGTTAATAATGGAAACCAAAGGGACCATGGGGGGGGGGGTGTAGGGCAAAGATGGGGAAGAAGCCAGAGGGTGCACAAAGGACTGAGGTGATGGTGCACCAGTGAAATGGTGGTGGGTACTCCCTGGGGACTACAAATGATGTCAAATATAATTAATTTTTAAAAAAAAGGTTATCTCTAGGCTACCTCTTAGGGCTAAATATTGTTTTCATGCTTACACTTTTCTGTGATTTCAGTATTTCTCAGGCTGACAGTGCATCTGATTTATTTCTGTACTTACCTGGGAAAAATCAAGCAAGTGGTTTTCAGGCCACACTGAGAGAGAGGCACGCACACACAAGCCCCCATCCAGGGTAAAGGCAGTGCGTGCTTTTGTCACAAGAACAATTTTCCCAAGCACGTCACATCTATTCTTTCTTTTTAGCTGCATGAACCACCCCTAAAATAAGCAGAGCAGTGACTAGTAGCCCCAAATTACAAAGCAGATTCTATCGGGCCCCAAGAAGATACCTATCTTTAACCAAGGTCTCTGACTGGTTAGATGACCAAAGTGGACTTGATTTCAGGCCTTCTCACCCCTAACACTTTCCTTTATCTACTGTCACTTCATTTCCTGAACAAATACCAAATGACCTCTATATGCCAACCACTTTTAAGCATTCAAGTGAGGAAACAGAAGGGGGTACAGCAAGAGGGAGAGGAAGCAGGAGGGGAGGAGAGGAGGAAGGAAAATGAAAGGAGAACTTGAGAAGGAAGGAGAGGTGGGGAGGAGAAATGCAAAAGGGGGAGGAGGGGAAGGAGGAGATGATGACCTTGAAGAATAAAACAACTTGAAAATATTTAGAAATGAACTACTGTAACGTAAGAAAGTCAGGCGTGCCCCAATCCTTTCTTCACTCACTCAGTGGCTATTAAGAGTCTTCAATGTGTCAAGCCCTGTGCTAGGCACTGGGGAATAAATGCTCAGCACAACAGAAATGGTCTCTGCCCTCACAGCTCCTGGTGTCAGAAAGAGCCCAAATGAGGTTAGGAGAACGCTTTAGCACCAAGCTCCCTACACCTAGAAGTCACAATTCACACGCTACAGATGCGAATTCGCTTCGCTCAGACAGACAGAACAGGATGAATTCCATAGTACATTTATTTATTCACCCAACAACTAGCGCCTCCAGGGAGCTGAGCGAGACTATTGTGCTGAGGGAGCCGGCCAGGAGCTGGCCAAGAAGCATCTGCAAGCAGTTCTCCATTCACCCTGCTGGCCCTGGAGCCACACTCCTGCCTGGCCAGCGAGCACCCCGAGTAGCAGTCACCTCAGTGTAGCAGAGTGCCGAGAGGAAACCACACACCACCGCCATCAAGGACAAGAGAGCAAATTCTCAAAACTCTCCACTTTTCACCTCACTAAATTATGAGGCTCCCACTTGTGATGTCACGTGTTCCACCATAACCCCCTTGAAAAAAACTAGTATAACCTCAATTTTCAGAGCCTGGCAGATCTAGACGGCATCAAATTACTCCTCTCATAGAAAGGGTGGACCCCTAGGTCACCCTATGGCCATCCCTATGGGATGACCTGTTGGAAGGCAGCACCTGCAGGGGGTGCTGAGGGGTCTTTGAGCCCATTTTTGATTAAAAAGGAGGAGGAGGAGGAGGAGGAGGAGGAGAAGACGAAATACTGTAACAAGCCATCCACATGACTAAAGTCTTTTCATCTTTTCACAAACCTCACCCTGGTTCTTTTTGGCCCTAAGCCCTTTCCTCAGCTTCAAGACACCTGAGCACAGAGTCTGGGGCCTGGACAGCAGAGCCTTGACCTTGCGTCCTTGCAACAGAAGCACTTTGTCTGAGTCTACACCAGAGAGGAAGTGATACAGTATTAAAGGTCAGAGCCACACACCCTCCCAGCCCTCCTCACAAAGCCCTGCTTGCTGAGACATGACCAGCGGGCAGCTAGTCGGGATCCAAAGTCAAGTGCAGGGCAACCTGGATTTATTTGAAGGGCAAATCACTAAGTAATTGAAAACAACTAGGTAAATACATGGTTGTGTTAATTTCTATGTTAACTGAACAAGGGGAAATAAATTCCCTCATGAGTCTTTTAAAAGACAAAATAACCAGGTACAAAACCTCAGAAAGGTTATCATTTCCTAAATGATAAGGTATTTGGGGTTGGATGTCATGTAGCAGGAATCTAACTGGGGTACCCTATAATAACAAGGTCTTCTAAGTAAGAGAAACCAAAATAGTAAACTACTTAGGAAGAGGTTTCAAAACTAAACAAGGAAATAGAAAAGTGATTGTGATTAACTAAAGTTCAAGTTGTGATTTCTGTTTTTAACATGACTACTTGGTCCATCTGTTTGATTCCAGAATGCTTCAGAATGTCTTTTCTGGTTGTTTTACATTCATTGAATAAGGCTGCCAATGTCGTCTTTAGCTTACTGTCAAGGGTAAAACAGTAAGACAGTCTTCTAAACTTCAGTTTGGAAATCCAGCTTTATCCAGCAAAGTGTCCTGGCTCAGAGGGCAACACTTGCCTGAGGAAGTCCCTGGTTCTAGAGCTGAAGCTAATTCTGGCTCGTCGCTCCCTGAAACCTTCCACCTTCGGTCTATTGCTCATATCTGGCCAGAGGGGTCAGCTGCATCCCTCGCCAACTCACTGTCTTCATCAAGGTCTCTGCTATCGCTCCCTCACACTCTGCAAATGACTCCCAATGACTGTGCTGCTTCTGCTCCTGCTTTGCCCTCCAATCTAGCTGGGCATGTCCTAGAGCACAGGTCAGGCAGCTAAGGCATCGAGATGAATGCAGGGCTTCTTGTCTAAAGGGAACTGAGAAATTCAAGATGACAGTAGCAGAGCACTGAGCCAAGCATGGAGCCCTGAGCAGCTGCCTAGGTCACATACCCATGAAGCCTTCCCTGGGGAACTACTGCCTAGAGAACCACAGTCAGGCCTGAGTCAGCCGTGCAAGGTCCTCCACTGCCAAGCTCCACTTTCTCCCCTTCCTGTGTATCTCATGCTCCAGAAACACCAAACTACTCATCATTCCACCACTCCACCTCACCCTCACCCCACCTTATGCCTTTGTTCATATCCTTCATTGTAGGAGTAAGAACAGATGATTCCCCCCTCCTCCATGTCCTCATCAGACTCCATATAGACTGTCTGGGCACCTACAACTCTTTATGACATTATTCCTCTAATAGGGTCTTTGAATGTCCAGTGCCACACACATAGCCTGACATGAAGTGAGCCCACGAGTGAATGAATTAGCTAGCGCCCTCAGCTCTGCTCAGCCACTCCTTCCTGCAACCCCATCTAGCTCCCTACAGCCTATGCCTATAAAGTCACATCCCACTACATTAATCAAATTGTGACCTTTTGAGGTCACATTCCACCTCAAAGTCTGACTTAGATCCCACCCCCACTCCCACCCCCATCTTTGTTCTGCTGGGTGGGGCCCTGCTCTAGTTCATGCTCCCTACAGCTTCCCACTTCCCTTGAGGCACTTTCCCATATGCTATCTAATACCACAGTATTGATATACTTCACCTGCTCCCCACAACAACTGAGCCATAGATACCCCAAGAAAGGGGCTTTTCCTTGGGCCCCTTCCATCCTCCCAGAACTTGAGGATCTCATATTCTCCATGAATCAAAATCACTGCAATGCTCCCCTTAAAACAGATCTTTTCAAAACACCTCAAGATTGAGGGTATGTAAAATTAGAAGTTTGTGAAGGTATTTGAGGTTCTATCACCCTAGTGTATTAAAGACATGGGCTTAGAACCAATATAAAGCAGCCGCATTCCCTAAGCAGTGAAATAAGGAGGGAATGGATCCCATCTACCCACAGGGAATTCTGTCTGCTGGGATCGACATGAGGACTCAGCTCAGTCCTCCAACCACCAGGGGCACCACTGAGGTTCTCTCATGCTGTTGTGGAAGCCTCCCCCGCCCCCCACTTCTAGTGAGCACCTCCTTCCCTGCAGGGAAGCCTTAACATGCAATTTGGGTAGAGGTGACTACATCCTCTGGCCTCTGCAGGGCCAGAAAACTCTATTCTCCTGACCACAGAGACAGGACAAGAACAGACTGTGCTCCAAGCCAATTCTCAGAGACCTCTCTGGGATTTCTCTACTGGAAAAACACTCTCTTGGGCTGGGCTGCCAAGTTGGTAAGATATGGATGTGGGGCTGCCAGTGGCCATCTCACCACCACATCTAAAGAGAAAGTCAGCAGAGACATGAGCTGCTGACAGAGACAGTCCCTCGCTAGCACCACAAGAGCTAGAATCGAGCACCACCCCAAGTCAGCTGTACCCCTGGGCTTTCTAGCTACATGGGAAAATACATCCCCTGTTAAGCAAAAGTCAGTCTGAGTTGGGTGTCTGCCAATTACAATTTAGAGTCTGAATGGTTATAATTCTATGAGAAGACAACACTACCCCCGCCTCACAGATGAGGAAGCTGAAACTTAGAGGGATTCTGAAAAGTGCCCAGACCACCACACCTCTGGACAGCCAGGAAACAGTGGAACAGAAATCAAACCTAGGGCTCTGATGCTAACATCTATTCTAAGATGGGCATTACTAACCAGAGGCTCAACAGCTCTGAGAGCATTTACAGCAGGGTGAAGGGGAGAAAACAGCACTCTGAAATTGGACTGGGCCTTGATTCAAGGTAACGTGCCCTTTTAGAGTTCTAACACAAACACATAGGTGAACAGTGTAAGCATCTATCACTGCTATTTAATGAATCCAATGAGTAAGTGTGAAACTCCAATGGAAAAACAACCATAATCCTTCCTTGGTGACACAGGGAAATTCTGATTAACTAACTGTTGGTCAGGCTGGCCACCACATCCCACCAGATGGTAAAGGCCAAAAATAAGAGCTGTTGCAAAAGCAATTTAGACAAATTCAAGAGTAATATGCATAATGGCTCCATAATAGTTTAAAAAGGGAAATTATCTATATTTGAATCACATCCCTAAATTTTTAAGGTGGGGGCAAAAAGGATCACCAGGTCCTCCCTAAGACTCCCTCAATTCCATTCTCAGCAGCCAGAATGCTGGACTGGAAAAACCATTAGTTTGACGGAGGCTAGAAATTCTCCTGTTCTTACAGGAAATCGTTAGACAACAATGACTCTCTGAACACAATGGCTTTTAGTAATTCTGTACACTGAAGATTTCACTCAGAACCATCTCATCTACATTTAAATTTTATTTAAATCCATTTAAAATTTCAGAGGATACACTCACCAGAAAGCATTTGCTGGTCGCCGTTTTGTCTTAAGAAAGCAAACTGACCTCCAAGTCAAGCTCTAGGGGCCACTTGCTTTTGTGCTGCAATGAAAGTCACACCGCTCCTTCCCAGGCCACCATAATGGAAACTAAAAATAATGTTCACAACCGAAAGTCAGCAGCACACTCCCTCTGTGGGCCACCCACTGGCCTGAAACCAGGACGTCCCGGAGAACCAACCAAGCAAGGACGTGCTCAGGCCCACCAGTGGCACAAGCTTTGTCAAGTGCCTCTGGTGAAGAGAAGTTGCCCATGAGACGCAAAACTAAGCCAGCTGAACCTGACAGAGAGCTTTGGGAAAACAACAGTAACAGGCTTTCATCCTGTGTTTAGCTTCTGAGAAACAATTGTAAGAGCAGAAAAACTGCCAGTTAAGGGATATTTTCCCCTTTCCTAACAAAACCGTTGAGGGATCTCAGAATGACTTCCGCTGATCCAAAAGCAAAGGCAGATACCATGCTGGAGGGTACAAGTGTCATCAACCCTGCAATTAACGATCTGACACAAGCCTTATCATGTGAATAACTGAATGTCTCACATGCCTTGAAAGAAATCAAGTTAACTCTGAAATGGTGGCTTATTAAATAGACATTAACTAGGAAAAAAAATCTGTTAAAACAGATTAAACCATTTGGTGTGACGTGTCCTCACTCACCAAGTAACACAGCAGCCCAAAGGGACACCAACTCCAGCTCTGCAGGGCTGGGGAGCCTCTGGTGGATGACCCTGACCCTGTACCAACACCAGGATGACGACTCTGGACACTGCAGGCTGAGCATCACAGCCACAGCTACGAAAATTCAGAAATTTCATGAGAGGTGCTAGGAAGCAAGTTAAGCAACAGATGGTTACAACTCTCAAGAGAAGTGAACAGAACAAACAATTAAACTCAATGCCCATCACTGACAAGACCAAATAGGAACCAGTCAGAACCGCAGCCCCACCCCAACTCTTCTGCTCCACTGCTCTCCAAGTCCACCCACCATGGCCACACCTCGTGACCTCTAGTCCTAACAGGAACCTCTGAACTCCACCTGGACCCTGATCTGACTCCCACCCCACACAGGTCTCTCTGTGCAGAGCTCCCACAGCTTCTTGCCACAGAGCAGGAACAGCACCCCCAGGGCCAAGTCATCGTAAGGACAAACTGCTGCACCTGCAGCTCCGGGCTGTAAGCACCTCCAAGGCCCAGCCCACGCCAATTCCACTCCGAACACCCCAGATCAACACGGTGTCAGGCACATCACGAGGAACACAAAAGTCTAGGGGGTTCATTAGGGAGATGAGGTGCCTTCAGACCTGGGTGGACTGGTGAAGAGGCCACTATGGTGTCACAAAGGAATCCAGAGCAGGGCACACGACGGAAAACAGCAGGAGTCTGCCATGTGGGTTTGAGCAGGGGACATGTTCTATGGGTTTCATGAAGTTTGAAGTCACCAAGGTTTCCTTTAAGCTCTATGGGCTTCTTCCTTATAGTCCCCAAAGAGTGTAAAGCAAGGCAGCAGCAGAGACGCCTGCTGTCCGGTGCATGTGAGAATATCTAACAAAAGAACCCATATGAGGGCCATGGGCACATGAAAGATTCCTGTCTGCTGGGGTCTGCAGGGCAGGGAGAGCGGGGTGTATTGAAGGAACATACAGACCTCAAAGGGGCCCCTCCTCCTTGAAACTACAGCTGCCTGAGAAACAGGCTTGACATGATCCAACCCAACAAAAATGCAGATTCCATAGAATTCAACAAGCTCAAGAGAAAAAAAGCTGTGAGGGGTTTGAAACAACCCTCCCTTCCCATTCATGTGGGAGAATTTCATAGTCAATGATTCTGACCCACATTTAACATTTTGTGTTCTACGTAATCTGGGTTACATTAGAATTAAAATGAACGGGCCTCCCCTGGTGGCGCAGTGGGTTAAGCAACGCACTACGAAGCAAATCGCAGCCACTGCAGTATGAGTTCGATCCCTGCTGCCGGCCGGGGGGGGACCCACATGGTGCGGCAGACCTCTCCTGCTGTGCCCGCTGCTCCTCTCAGCAGTGTACTTCTGTTGATCTGCCTGTTCTGCTCCCCGCTCTCTGTGGTGAATCCTCTCACCCCCCCACACCTCTGGCCTGTGCCCCAGTGCTTGTATGCATAAATAAATAAATAAATATTTAAAAAAAAAAAAAGAAGTTTTAAAAAAAGAATTAAAATGAACACTGCCCTGCCATCAGTGGAATAATCTCTAAGGGGCCAATGAGAGCACCGAGGGAAGCTGACAGGGATCTCTCCTGCTGTGGGTCCATTCAGAGATTCGAAGGAGAAGCAGCATTTCCCTTCCACATCATCTCATGAGCTGGAAACATTGCAAAGCCACACTGGCAGGTGTGAAAAGAAGGCCGTGGTGTCCGTGGCGTCTGTGTGAGTGTGGCTGTGCCTGGTGGAGAGGAGGAGACACAGGAGAGGGCCCAGCGTACAACACAGTCCACCTTGGTGAGCACCTGTGCCGCAAGCACCGGGCACCTGAGATGGTACTGCAAGCCTCGGCTCGCCTCCCCCACCTCCACAGCACAGTGCCGTGGCGTGAACGCTGGGCCCCAAGTCAAAAGACCTAGATTGTAAACCTGCTTTTAATTCACTCACTCACTTATTCTTAGATTCTTTTATTTCAGAGAAGTATACAGAGCAGATGGCGGTGATGGTTGCACAATAATGTGAACGTATTTAACACCGCTAAACTGCACATTTTAAAATGGTTAAATGGCACACTTTACGTGTATTTCACCACAATAAAGAGTAGAACGTGCCCACTCTGTGCCACTCACTGATATACATTATGCATGCATTCACTCCATAAACATTATAGAATACCCACACGCCCAGAACTGTTCAAGATACTAGGAATACGGCAGTGAAAGAACAGGAACTTTCATTCTAGTAATAGAAATCGACAATAAGATAAATACGTAAAATGTGCCACACAGCAGAGAGTAGTAAGTGCAAAGGAGAAAAAAAAGCACAGAAGCAAAGTAGGAAACACCAGGGTAGGTACAGTTTAGATACAGGGACCAGGGAAGTGTTTGCCCAAAAGGTGACTTTGAATCAAAACGCTAAAGAAAATAAGAATCAGCCATGCAGCTATCTGGGTAAAAAAAGAGTTTAGCGACTCAGCAAGTACAAAGGCCCAGGGGCAGAAGCAGGCCCCGAAGGCATGGCCGAGGAATAGCAGGCAAACAAGTGTGGTTGCAGCAGAATGACGGAAAGGCAGAGACAGAGAGACAGGACACGCGTGGAGCCAAAAGGGGGTTTCATTTGGTGACCCTTGCCTGATGACAATCAGAATAGAAAAGAACCAAGCCAACAGGAACAGTTCTAGATAATGCGGTCAGGAAAATAAAGTAGGTACAGTAATACAGGAGAACTTTTTCAGAGAAAGAATTAGGCAAGGCCTAAAAAAGGTGACATTCAAGCTAGGAACTAACAGACATAAAGTAGTTTCCAGGTGGAAGGCTTGTTTGAAAGCTCTGCGGCAATAAATCATCTTAAAGAAATCAAAATGATGTTGACAGGGCTGAAGCATCATAGGTAAGCGAGAGAGCAGACATGGAAGGGACACTGAGGGGAAGCAGGAATCACACGGAAACTCTTGCCCCCAACGTGCACACTGAGTGCGATTCATGTAAGAATAATCTACAGAAGGGTGTTTAGGTAAGTGGGTGACATGCTCAGCTATGTTTAAAGTGCCATCTGCCATTGTCAGAGGAGAGACTGAAGTCACAATAGATGGTCGTCTGGGTTAGCAAAGTGGTGGTTGAGATGCAGAGACAGAGAGGCTCAAAGTAAACCCAGAGACAGAGAGGACAGTACTAGGTGATGATTCTGATGTTAGTCTCAGTAAGAAGGAATCCTTAGACCTGAGTGTCAGGGCTTAAATAGACGGGATGCCATCTGCTGCGACAGGAAGCAGGGGGGTGGCCAGGCCTGAAGGACGTCTGGGTTCTACTTTACATGTGCCCATTTTGAGGAGACTTTAAAACACACAAGTAGAAATGACTGGTGAGTCAAGAACAGAATAAATTTATGAGTTGAAAGCAAATAGTGTATGAAGTAAGACATACAAATAGTGTATGAAGAGACAAACAAAAAGAGCCTCAAATCAGTGCACATGCTGAGTGCTAGTTTTCATATGTGTAGTAGCTGGTTGGCGTCTAAAGCATTTCCAGGGAATTTTATGAGTCCCAATTACTCAGGGTCAGAAGTCCCCCACCCCAATTCTTTCGGAGAGTTAACAAGCAGACCAGGGACCAGAGTGGGCTGGACTTGTCCTAGAGGACAGCTTGGTCACCATCACTGATGTATCATGCTTGATCATAATTAAACCTTCAAAATAGGGGGCCTCCCTGGTGGCACAGTGGGTTGAGCACCACACTGTGAAGCATCCACAGCACAGCAGCGCGAGTTCGATCCCCAGCCAGAGAGGGGACCCACATGGCGTAGCAGACCTCTCCTGCCTTGCCCGCTGCTCAGCAGTGTGTTTCAGTTAATCTGCCTGTTCTGCTCCCCACTCTGTCTCTGGTGACTCCTCTCACCTCCCGTGCCTCTGACCTGTGCTCCAGCTCTTATAAATAAAAATAAATCGTTTTTTAAAAAACCTTCAAAATATAGCTTGTCTTATACAGAAGGGACTCTTAATTTTCCTGTTTAGGTTTGTGCATCAGCAGCTGCAATTCTTCTAAAGAAGTGTGGCTATCTCCCTGTGCCAATCAGGGACCCTCTTTTTCCCACTCTCCCACTCCATCTCAGCCTGACAGCTGCGCGCCCCTCATGACTCACATGCAGACCTGTGTGGGCTCTTGGCCACACACCCCCTGCTAGCACAACCAACTCTGGACAATCAAGGCTTACCAGTAATCAATCCAAAGCAAATGAACCAAGATGACAACCCTGTCCCACCATCCCACTGTTCCTTACCCTGCCACATGGCATAATTTATGAGTTTGACTTTCAGTGGACAGTGGGAAGTGTTTGTCAATGGTGCTATGTTTCTTTCAGTCGAAGGCCTGAATCTCCTTGTCTTTCTTTGCCAGATCATTATCACCAGAGAGAGCGCCACAACCGAAGAGTATCTTTGCTGACCCATCTCAAAGAGAGAGACACACACAGGAAATAAATGGTTCAAACCTTTCCCCCCAACAAGCTTGGTCTTAAAGTCCCTCTCCTGTCCCACCAGCTGAAGACCTCCTATCTTACCCAGAAGTTCCCGCAACATCCCAAATCACAAGCAGCAGATGAGGACATGACTCAGGGGTAATGAGCTACATTCACAGGGAGAAAGTGAGGCAATCGCCCGCCTTGGGTTGGAACTGCCTGAGAGTCATCCACTTGTCCCCGGCTGGACCAACCTCATAAACTGCATCACAGGACACTACTGGGCCATTCTGAAGGCTCTTTTTCCAAGAAGCTTTGCTGCCCACTGTTAGCCTTTGCTAATCACTCCTTCTTTGAAACACAGTCCTTCAATTTATCCTGTTCACTTGGCACTTAGCAAACATTGCCCAGCGCTACAGATCAGACTGTATCTTGCACTCAATATTTAGCTCTTGCATCATCATTTAACAGTGTGTACGAGGCCACGTGTGTTGGCATGCACTCTCTCAGCTTTGCTCAGTTTCCTTTGAGCTGGGGTCATTTGTAACTTTTCTTCCTCTAAGTAGATAAAATCAAATAATCATGAATGTGGTTATTTTTGACATTTAATGTCCAAAGCCAAAAAGCTCCCTTAAGATATTTTTAAGTCTATGTTGAGTTTGTATTTAGAAGAATCATCTCTAGATGCTAAAGCTTATAGCTCAGGGCAATACAGAAGTTTAGGTAAATGCACTGAGGTCAGGAACAAGTCACCAAGTATTTACTGAACACTCGCTGTACATTCAGGAATTGTGCTCAGTGTACGCATTTCCTAATGCCTCCCCCACAAAATGAGCTCCTTTCTCATTAATTAGGAGATTCAGTTCCTCCAGAACATTCCATTCTAAGTGCTCTAAGTAAATTTTACTGAAATTTGTACTCAAAAAGTCCTTGAACTTTATAGCAGAATGAATTCCTGAAAAAGGGTTAAAACAATGTAAATCAGTCTAATTTTTACCACAGAAACAAGGTTATATTAGACAATTCTGTTTCTGACCAGGGATCAACTGCCAACACTTAAAAGGAAAACTGCAAATGTTTTATTTCAACAGTTTCAGAATTGCAAGCAATCTTTAAAGAGCATCTGTACAGTTAAGGACTACAATTCAATAGTTATCTTTATTGAACACCTCTTATGTGCCAAGAAGTATGCCAGACACATTTCAAATATCCAGTATTTAACTTCTCCCAACAGCCCTATGAAACAGATATCATTTTATTTTACAAATGAGGAAATGAAAACCCAGGTTGCCATTTCTTAACTGAGGTTCTAGAACTATCTAGAGGCAAAACTAGAATTTAAACTCAGAGATATCTGGCTCCATAGCCAAAGATGTTGCTGCAGCTCCAAGTGGCCCCACTATAGCAACCCTAAAGAATGTACTTAATACTGTATACTGAAATGCCTGATGGCAACCAAACAGGGTTATACAAGAAAACATTGATAACATTTGCCAAGTGGATTTATTAAAAGATGATCGACGAAGAACTAGGACACCACTGAAAGTCGACAGAACTGAGACAGGGCATGGGAACCGTGAATTACCAGTATCTTTGTATATTGCAACCTAACAGGCTCACTCTCATAGGTCCTGTGGCTTCAGCCATTGACAGGAAGATCCCTTGTGGAGCTTCCATTGTTATTCAGGGTAGAGACAACAGCCACCAGCCAGCAAGTAAAGTAACATGCCTATAATGACATGGACGTTACCACATTAGTGCTCATCATTCCAGTCATTATTTATGTAGGAAGGACGTTCTGAACTGTAGACAACCGATTTTACTTATTTCTATGAACACAGAGTTTTTAAATTACGGTCTGTGTTGTCTGTCCTTGATCTGTCATATTAATGCTAGACCACAGGGTCTCAAACACTTGAGGCTTACACTCTGGTAGGGAGGGAACAGAAAAACACAGCTCTATTTTGGGGGGTATCTGAATTCTTCATGATCACAAGAGCACCATTAAATGAAGCAAAAGTGATCGTTTACTCAGGAGACTTTGAGGTCTGAACATATTGAACACCCAACAAGGGTGGGGTATACATCTCTCTAGTGCCTTTCATCAAACATCCAAGAGGTCATGTGAGCAAGAAAGACCCTTTGCTAACAAGAAACTGTTCCCTATAGATCCTGTAATGGATAGTGTTATTCTTGTCATCTTAAAGTGCAATTTTTGACAAAAAATTTCACATAGCCAAAGTTAACTCAAGCAATGCACTCTTAATGAATGCATAGTGAGTGACTACTTTAATCTACACTAGGTACTGAAGATACTGTAAGCAAACAAGAAAGATGGTCTTTGTCTGAGCAAGAGTACAGGAAAGAGAATAATCTTACACAAGACATATAGCATTCAGAGTGGAAATGCTATTTCAGTCATGAATTTGCATAAGAAATTACAGCACTGCCAACTGATCGCTCTCCTCCCTGGAGGAGACAACTGCTACCTGCAACCTTTGTTAGTGGACAGCCAGCGCCTATCACAAGCAATGCAACACACAAGGTTCAGTCCTAAGCCCTCAGGGAAGACAGCAGGGATGGCAGAAGGGAAAAATCTTAAGACAAACCCTTGCCTCAAGGAACTTAGCAAGTGATCAAAGAAAAACCCATAGAAAGGACTACCTAAATGGTGTAGATTTCCAACAGAGAGGCGAACAAGATGTTGCAGGAGGGGTTCGGGAAGGGGCTAGCTGATCAGTGGTGGAGCACATTTCTGCTCCAGAGTCCCTCTCTGCCCTTCTGCTTTGGACAATCAGCTTCACTCACTCAACAAACAGAACAAGCAGTCTCCATGTTTCAGGCACTGTTCTAGGCACTAAAATAATAGCAGTGAAAAAGCAAGTCCCTGTCCTCGAGAAGATGACCTCTTAGTGTGTGGCTGGGGTGCGGGAGCAGACAAGAGTGTGCCATGTATCACATAGGAAATCAGTCAGAGAAGAGAGAGGTTGGTCAGAGAAGACTTCTGCGCAGAGAATCTGGCTGACTGGGTGTTTCTGGGAAGTGCATTCCAGAGAGAAGGAAAAGGAGGGCCAAAGCCTGAGAGAAAGTACACCTGGTGTTTTGAAGAACAATAAGGAAGCCATGTGGCTGGAGCAGCATGGAAAAGGGATATTAGTAAGAGATGAAAGGGAAGCGGCATTAGCAGATGACATACTTCTTTGGTGTGTGGTATGACCCTGCTATGATCTGAAGGCTGGGAAGATTTCCGACTGTCAGGTTTTATGTAAGAAATGGCTCCTCACTGTCTAAGAATACTCAGCCCCTCCATCCAAAAAAAAAAAAAAAAAAACAAAAAGTCCAGTTACAATTTTGACAACACACAATCAGGCTTCACCTTGTCCAACCAGGTTGGGAAAACTATGACTTAGAGCACTGATATTTGAAAGTTGACTGCTATTTGCAGTATAAATAATACTTTAGTCACAGGAAAGAGCAGTTTCTGAATAAGTATAATACACAAACTATTTGACCTTACTCTGACAGAGTATTTAGGGAGCAGAGCTATTATGAATAGAAATTCCAGGCATTCGTGTCCAGTTCCTTTAACAGAATCAAGATAATATTAAGCACCAAACTGTACACCAGTTATTTAAAACTGGTTTGGGTACCATTAGCTCTCACTTGAATAAGGCAACACAATCATAAGATGTACTATCTTGCTTTTCAATTCATGGGGTCATACTATACAAGTATCAACAAGGTTCAAGTTTCTCAACATAAATTCCAAAACTACCAAACTAACTTTCAACAGAAGAGAGCTTTAACCCACAGTCTACCCTTCCCTTTCCACTTCCCTTCCATTTCACAAGACTCAGAATTTTCTATAGGCCGCTGCAGGATATGCATCCAGGAGGTTTTTGCCATGAGGATGCATTTAAGTTTGAGCCACCCAAATGAAACTGTATCTGACTACAGTGAACAAGTAGATGCAGGAGCAATGAGAAGCCACTTTTCAATATGTCAATTGTTAGTCAAAAATTCTCCTGCCATTTTACTTTCAAAGAGTATGAGACTTTCTAAGACACCCCTGATGAAACAGAAACAAAGTAAAAGGATTTGACTTACCAGGTAAAACCATGCTAAAACCATGCTAACTGACACAGGGTGGAGCTGATGCCCAGACAAATCTATAAATGGAGATACCTACAAAACCTTTAAAATGAGATAACAATAATAGTCACCTCTATTGTTGTCAGGATTAATTGCATGAGCATTTATCGAGTGCTCATGTCTAGCACATAGAAAGTGCTTCTTAAATCACTTGTTAGATAAGCAAAAGGAACAAATTTATGAAGGAAAAGATAAATTAGTTATATCAAAATTAAGAACGCCATTTATCAAAAAAAAAAAAGAAATCACAAGGAGATCAAAAGGACAAGCCAAAAACTGGGGGGAAATATTTGTGCAGCATAGTTGACAAAGGAGTAGTATCCAGGACACATAAAGAACTTCAGTGCATGAATAAAATGACAGTCGAATAGGAAAAATGGGCTAGACAGACATTTCACAAAAGAGGAAAACTAAATGGGCTTCACTAAAATGAAGCATAATGGCATTAGATATCAGCGACATACATATTAAAATCACAACAACATACAACATACATTTTGGAATCATTAAACCAGACACATTTTCAAATATAACAACAAGTGTAAGCAAGGATATGAAAGTAACCAAAACACTTCTACATTACAGTGAAGAGTATAAATTCATATAACCCTTTAGAAAACAACTTGGCATCATCCAGTCAGGCTAAAGATGCGCATACACTATGACCGTGCACTATACCCACTCCTGGGTAATCCTCCCACGTGTGCACCAAGAAAAAAATCGTAAGACTTCACAGCAGCACCATTTGAATTAGAAAAAAGAAATCTGAAAACAACAAAAATGTCCAATAACATCCAGTAAATGCAGAAATAGAAGTGGTGTATTTCTAATACCTAGCTAATGAAAACAAATTGCAGATTAATTCAGAAATATAAGTGAAAGACAATCACAATTTACAAAAGAGAATTTTAAATTTAATTTCATGTATATAAACTCAAACAAACATGTAAAACTAAAGATAGGCTGCTTGAAAATAAAGCATGTTGAAACTCTGAAGAAGGATAAGCAAGAAATTCTGGTCAAGTATGTGGGGATAAAAAAGGAAGAGGAATCAGTTCACGGGTATTTGCCGTATCTTGAGTTGAACTTTAAAGTATTTTTACAAACATTTTTCAGTATCAACTCAAGAACAAAAGAACATGACTTTCCTCATCCCTAAAGACACTCAAATTCTCTTAAGAAACAGCTGTCATGCTATTTCCTTGACTTTCTCTTATGGACACCCACTGGACTTTCTTGTGGCATTCCATTCAGCCTTGTGTAAGTGGAGCAGGGGTAAAACAATATGGTTAAGATCATATTTTGGGGCAAACTGGCTTTTCCAATCACATAGCCATATTATCTTAGGCAGATGACTTAGCCTCTCTAGGCCTCCATGTCCTCAACAGTAAAATAAGGAACAGTAATGGTATTTATTATCTGTTTCACATGATTATAGGGGACTGGATATGCTCTTACATTCCAAATGCCTTACTAGAAGCTTCTGGATTCAGATATGTTTCAGTATTACTTGGGTTTCAGAACATGAAGTATGTCACATTCCAGAAGAAACTGGAGTGGAGCCATACCCTGTATGAAAAAATTTCCATGTATCTTAAGTGAAACATCTGAAAATTACACTAACAGGCATAAAAGCTATAACGCATCTTACATGGACTCAAGAAAATATCTTAAGAGTGTGGT
The DNA here is from genome assembly GCA_019455555.1 of Galemys pyrenaicus. Taxonomy (NCBI): domain Eukaryota; kingdom Metazoa; phylum Chordata; class Mammalia; order Eulipotyphla; family Talpidae; genus Galemys; species Galemys pyrenaicus. The sequence goes on from JAGFMF010011397.1 coordinate 11,667,126, forward strand.
AGTAGCTATACAACTTTACTAAAGATTACTTAATTGTTCCCTTAAAGCAAATGAATATTATGATATATAAACTATACCTCATTACGGCCATAAAGTAATTTAAAATAGCTTTAAAATAGTCTTACCTCAAAGTCAGATCATGCTTTAGCACCAAATGGGCTATTAAAAAATTCAATTCCATTTTAGGGATTCTTTTAAATTTAGAATTGTAGAGCTGAGAACATGAACCTGTATTTCTAGAGTTCTCAAAAGATATAAGTGCTCAACATGTAAGTGTTCATTATCATTACTACTACTTGAATCAGACTGTGTTGCTCAACTCAAGGCTCTACAAGAATATGAGGCAGGACAATTCTTCACTGTAATGCAATCCCAAGAGCAAACAGCACCCCTCAATATCTGTGACAATTACAACTGCCCCACATATTTCAAGATACTGAGGGCAATACCAGTTGAGAACCATTATGCCTACTAAACTCTAAATTCCTTAAAGATAACGAGTCATCATAGTAAAATGAGAACACTCCTTGGTAGCAAAGCACATAACAAAATCTCTAGCTTAAAGCAGCACTCAAATGTGACACCACTTCTCCTCTTTGATTTTTTATGACTGTTCACATTTTCCTATTTTTATAAATCAATTATAGAATTAACACAAGCAACATGAAAGTGATTTTTAAAATGCTAAAATGAACAAAGATAGCAATAAACATTTTCATACTATCATATGAAGTCTCAGAAATCTTAATTAGTTGCAGAAACGATTTCAAACAAGGTGTACTTGTACTTCACCCACACAGGGTCTTAAACATGTAATGCTGACTTTCACTGATAAGAGTTGAAAGAGAATGGCACCAATTTGAGATTAAAAAATTGAATATCAAAAAGAATGAGATTACTCGATTTTCCTTTACAGCTACAGAGCACTAAGTCAATGCCATCTCTGCGTGATTCCAGGTTGTCTGGCTGCAACTCTTCCTGGCCCTCCAGTGACCCAGTGATCAAGTGCCCCACCCATTCCTGACAGGGCCCCTGCCTACTGTTATGCCAAAACCCACAGCAACAGAGCAAGGTACATCAGCTGGCTTCATTCCCCATTTTATCAGCAGAGAACTTAAAACCCAGAGAAATGAAAGACTGCTTACACAAGTGCATCAGTTCACAAACAAGTCAATATCAGAACACAGAGGCCTTGAGGGTCAGGTCTGTTATGAACTACACAGTTATGGACAAGGTCTCTGGTCCAGACACAAGTCAAACAGAGCAAGGAAATCCACACTGCCTGGAGTGAAAAGAGCCAGCAGTTCTGACACTGGACCAGCCTGGGTACAAACCCCAGTTTGCTCACGATCTGGGGCATGCTAATAGTTGTCTCTGTCCCTCTGTGTTTCTTCATCCATAAAATGAGGATGAAAGCTTTACTTTCGCATGGTAATATGGGGATCCGTTGAGATAAAACATTTCTCTGCACAATCTAAGAAATATGAAAGCCTGAGATGTTACTTTGGTTTACAGGTTTCATCTATGAACATGCTATAGGATTTCTGGAATGTCTGGTACTTATCACTGTTACTCTATAACAAGTAGAAAATAACTTTTGATTAAAAAGAGTTGTTGGTTAGGGTCACACAGTTTAACACGACAAAAACCAGAAGTTGGCCAACTTTGGTCGATGGGCTGAATCTAACCCACCACCTACAAAACAACTGTAATAAACAGAAATATCATTTTATGACACAGAAAAGTATAAGAAACTTAAATTTCAGTGTCACTATAAGTTTTACTGGAACACAGCCACCCTCATTAATTTATATATTGTTTATGATTGCTTTTATACTGTAGTAGCAAAGTTAAGAAGTTGTGCCAGAGACTATATGGCCACAAGACTAAAATATTTACTTTCTGGCTCTTTACAGAAATAGTATGCCAACCCCTCCTTTGAAGAAAATAGAAGCTTATTTAATCATAAGCGTTGAGAATTTCATGATATATATGTGTGTTATGAACACATCCTAGAGTCACAGGAAACCAGACTTGGTAAATTCCATCTGTGCAGGATTTTATTTATAAACAATGATGTTAAGACTAATATGGAGGCTCCAGTTCCAAGCAAGATGGATTAAAAACACCCACTGTATCTCTCACTAAATGCAAATATAAAAGCTGGACAGAAAGACTGAGCATCTGAGAACCCAGAAAAATAACGGGGAACAGGTAGATAAGGAAACTAAAATTCAAGCTGCCACCAAACCAGAGGTAAATTTTCTACAGCTTTTGTTCCCGCTACTATCACCCCACCAGAATTTAAAGGCAGCCCAGCATCCAGAAGTGCTCACTAGGTAGGGACAAAATTAACTTGAAGAGAAAACCTCACTTCAATCCAAGAAGCAAAAAAGAATTCCAAATGTTTGGAGAAAACCCCTGTATTGCTCTTCTTTTTTCCTGACCTTTCCATCCCAGATAATCGCATAGTACCCCAGAGAAAAGGCACAGGTGAGCAGAGAAATGATTCTTTCTAAGAAAAATTAGAGCCCAAGAACAAGGGGATTTTAAATCCCCGTTGCTTCTTTTTCTCTCTGGCCTTCTACTGCTTAGCTCCGGAATGTCACTAAAGTAAGGAATCCAAGAGGGGACTTGATTTCTGACTGGAGGAAAGCAAAAGTGAGGCTCAAGGAATCAAATGATGAGAGACACTACAGAGACGTGCGCTCAGGGAGTTATACCATAAAGTAGCGTATTAATGGGACATATACCACAAAGTAGGATACTGATGTATGGACATCGCCTCTGAGCTGTTGATTGTGGCTGTGATACTGAGCAGCATGCCAGCAGCTCTGAGATTTGCACTTTGACATACATCATGACCCAGGTCCCAGAAGAGACAATGGACAGGACAGATTCTAACAATGCAGCAAAGGTCTTGAAAACTGAACTGATGTTAGAAAGATAACCACAGAAGCCAAGCCAGAACTTGCAACCAAGTCAATCATATGCTTAAGAAAAAAAGTAATCTTAAGACCCAGATAGCATGGGTGAATTGGTGGTGGAAATTCTATAGGATTACACCTGAGAAAAGAAAGCAAACGTTGTTAAGAAAAATATTAAAAAAAAAAAAGACCCAGATAATCATAACATATGAAAATGTACAGATTAGGATCCAAAATCATTCAACATGTGAAAAACCAGGAAATCGCAACTTGTAAGCAAAAAGACAACTATTGACACCAATCTCACAATAATTATTGGAATTATCAAACAAATCATTTAAAGCAACTATTATAACCACACTTCAAAAAGTAAGGCTGACTACTACTGAAAGTAATTGAATGATGGGAAACCTCAGTATGCCCCTCCAAAAAATATCATATTAAGAGCCATCAAGTGGAAACTTCAGAATTAAAAAGTTAATTTGAAAAATGTAAATGTCATTAGATGAATTCAATAGCAAAATGGAGGTAACAGAGGAAACAATGAGTGAACTTGAAAATATATTAATAGATATTTGAGGAAAATCTGGCTGAAAACTTCCTGTATTTGGTAAAAGACCTGAGAGTTTCAAGGACTTAGCAAACACCAAACAGGATTATCTCAAGGAAATCCATACCTAGACACATCATAATCAAATTGCAAAAACTAAAGATAACGCCAAAGAGAAGAAAAAAACCTTGAAAATAACAACATACAGAGAACAATTATTTCAAGGACTATGAATTTCTCAAAAGAAACTATGGACATCATAAAGAAGTAGAAAGTATTTAAGTGCTGAAAGAAAAGAACTATCAAGCCAGAAATCTATATCCAGCAATAAATATCAAAGGAAATGAAGATGAATGGCATTCGCTGAGGAATGAAAACAAAGAATATATTTCCAAGAGACTTTCTGTAAAAAAAAATGCTGCCAACAAATAAGATAACCTAGATGAAACGAACACATTCTTAGATAGAAAAACCTACTGAAACTGACTCAAGAAATAGAAAATCTGAAGAAGTCTGTGACAAGATACTGAATTAGAAATCAAAATTTCCCACAAAGAAAAGCCTAGGCTCTTGTACCTTAACTGGCAAGTTCTATCATTTTTTTATTTTGAGGGTTACATTTATGCCTCCATATGTGCACGTTTCATTCATAATTTCTAAAGAACTATCACCAATCCTTCACAAACACTTCCACGGGGGGGTGGGGAGGGATACAGACATAAGATAAAGGTATACTATGAGGCCAGCATCACCCAGATACCAAACCCAGACAAAGATATTACAGGAAAACTGTATGCTGAGTTCTTTTATTAATGTAGACATAAATATCCCCAACAAAATACTAGCAACTGAATGCAGCATATAAACATACAAAAATGACCATACACCATGACAAAATAAGCCTTATCCAAGGATGCAAGTTTGTTTTACCATACGAAAATCAGTGTAATCCAACATGTCGATGGAAACAAAAAAGACAGAAAGCACATGATGATCGAGAGAAGCAGAAAAATCATCTGACAGAATCCAACAATTTCTCATGAGAAAAGCACTCAAAAACTAAGGATAGAAGGAAACTACATCGATCTACTAAATGTTGAAGTATTAAAAAAAAAAACACCTAAGCTAATGTTATACTTTATGGTGAAGGATGGAGTATGTTCCTCACCTCCCCCCTAGATCAGGAATAAATGAAAGCAATAAATTATTCAAATAATCCAAAATGAAGCTGAAAAAGAGAAATTAGATGGATGATTTTTAAGACTATAATAAAGTGGTAGACCTAAATCTAAACATATCAATAATAACATCAAATGTCAATGATCTGAACATACTAATGAAAAGGCAGATTTCCTTTGATGAAATAGCTGAAAAGCTATCAAAATAAGTGGAAAAACAGATCATGCTTATGAATTGGGAAATTCAATATAGTTCAAATGTCAACTCTCCCTAAAATAGATTTATAGCTTTGATACAATCAATCTCAAAATCAGTGTACTTTTTTGTAGAAATCAGCAAGCCATATATAAAATTTACGTGACGAGGCAAAGGAACTAGAATATAACACAACTTTGAAAAATTATAAAGTTGGAGAATTCAAGTCACCCAATTTTAAGATTTAGGAAAAAGCTACAGTATGCAAAACTGTATGGTATTGGTAAAAAGACAGACACAGATTAATACAGTCCAGAAATAGTCTCAAGTATGGTTAGTTGATTTTTGTACAAATGTACAAAGACAAGAACTGTGATTTTCAATAAACAGTATTGAAATAACTAAAGATCCATATCAAAAAAAAAACCCTCAACCTAAATCTCCTTTTTTATACAAGAATCAATTCCAAATGGATCACAAATTAAAATGTGAAACTAAAAAAAAAAATCAGTGGAGAAAAATCTTTATGTCTTGGGATTGAGCAAGGAATTCAAGGATATGACAATAAAAGTACAACCCATAAAAAATTTCAAGTTGTCATCCAAATGTCATTTGTGTCCAGGATGAAAAGGCAAGTCACAGAAAAGGAGAGAATCTCTGCAAGTCACATGCCCAGTAAAAGTATTGGACCCAGAGTACATGAGGAACTCTCAAAAGCTCAACAGTAAATGGCAAACAATCTGGTTTCAAAAATGGGCAGAAGATGCGAACAGACACCTCACCAAAAAGGATATGCAGATGGCAAGTCATCATGTGAAAAGAGTTAGCATCGTTATATATTAGAAAAAATAAAACCAAGAGAACGTACTACTGCACACTTATCTGAAATATTAGAGTAGAAAATAATGACACTGTTAAGTGCTAACAGGGATACAAAGCACTTGAACTTTTACATGCTTCTGGTTGGGATGCAGAATGTTACAGTCACTCTTTGTAAAAGAGTTTGGTCATTTCTTATAACATTAAACATATACTTCATCATATAATCCAGCAATTCCACTCCTAGGGGAAATCAAAATTTATATTCACACAAAAACCTACCTTTACAATAGTTCTATGCATGATCACAAGAAAACGGAAACAACCCAAGTTTCCTTCAACAGGTGAATGGGTAAGTAGCCTGTGGCATATCCGTAAACACAACAGCCTGCAGCCAGCAGGAACTGCTGCTCCCCGCTGCTGAACACAGAGCAATCTCAGAGGCATTTTGTTATTATTCCACTTCTATGACAATCTAGAAAGAGAACACCACAGTGATGGGCCACAGAGGATTGGGTGCCCAGAGTTAGGGTGACCGGCAAGCGTGACCACTAAAAGGCAGGGTCACTACATGAGGAGGGGGATGAAACGGCTCTGGATTCTGACTGTGTGGTGGGCACAAGAATTTATGTAGGTGTTCAAAGTCACAGAATTGTACATCAAAAATTGCACATTTGCTATAGACTATTTTTTTTTAAAAAAACAAAATGAAAAATAATCTGGGTACAGCCGACCAAGGTAAAATACACAGCGAAGGGCACAGAAAGGAACTTTTGGTGAAATGCAGGCAAGCTTGGCTGTCTGCTGCGAGGCAAACAAAGTTTAAAGATTCTTTCTTCCCAATAGGTTATCTGCAACTGATAATAGAGAGGGTAGTGAGAATCGGAACATCACTGAGAATGATTTAAAGGGGAAAAAAGACGAATCGATATAGCATTAAGTGAAAAGACTGTAAGCTTTAGGTATAGAAAGTCATAAATCCTTCTTTTATTCTGGCCTTTTGTCCACTTGTTTCTCTATTTCCTGGAAAGTACCTGATAGAGAAATATTTAAAAGCAGCCAGAGAGAAATAGGAAAAGAGCAGGAGGTCCACTGTGTGCACACTTTCCAGTGGAATTCCATCAGCAAAACCCTACCCTGATCTTGTCACATCCCTGTGACAGAGGTCCTTGTTCAAATGTTCAATGTTGTGCACAGTTTTATAAAATACATCATAACAAACATAGCTAGAAATTCCAGTGTTAATTCATTTCACATGTCTGTGACACCAAGTGCTTGATAAGTCTTCTAATTCAATCATTTGGATACAGCTCCCTCATGAGACAACCAGATACACTACCCAGGAATAGGACAGGGGGTAGAGCAAACGTGATTTTGCTGTAAAGTTACTATAATTTTTCACTTTATTGCATTTCAGTGTATGTTCTTTAAATTTTCGTGTAATTATATACATGCCAATACTGACATTTAGAATGCAAATTTCAATGGTGGGGCAGTTGAGATTAAGTGGCGAGTCAGGGGAGTTTAATCAATCCCAACCCTAAGAGAAATTTTCCTCTTAACAGTCACAATGCAACTAGTCACATGACTCAACAGAATAAAGGATCTTAGAACCTTACCAGTTTCAGGGCTATTTAACCAATGAAGTACTTACTGACTGTTACAGGTGTAATACTATGTACTGGTTCCTGAGTGGTGAAAAAAATGCCAGCTACCTTAGTGTTTTCATCTGCAACCAAAGCCACAAACACTGTATTCTGAAAAGAGGAACAAAGAACAACCTAACCCCTACCTTAAAGGAGACTGAAATGCCGATGAAGAGACACAAGGAATGCTTCTGAAGAAGACTTGGGGCTTGGGGAGGAACTCTACCTGCTCATCAAGTCAATGGCCAGTCACCTGTGGGCTGAGGGACAGTGGCAACCAGGAGCCTTTAGAGCCCACCAGCGCAAGTTCACAGAAACGGAGTTTAGGAGGAACCCTACACACACCGCGCACCTGGAGAGAGAAAAATCCACCTGCTAAGGTGTGGAGGGCTAGATGCAGCGTGACTTCCAGGAACAAGCGTGATGCTACTGCGAAAGCAGTACTTTGGCTCACAATTTTTGTCCGTTTTTGGTAAATAAATTTCTATCATTTAACTTACATTTTTTTTCTGTGATGTGATACCCATCACATTTCCCATAGTAAAACACATATGAACTCAGATTTTTTTCGTTGATAAGAGGCTTTTATTTTTATTAATTTTTTTCTTACATCACTGTGGTCCCCATAGTTCTTCCGCCGCTATGTCAACCATGTGTCGTCACTGTACCCCTTACGTTCTTCCCTCTCCTATTCTGACCCCCTTCCTGCCCCCTCTGTTTTTGTATGCCTCACTTATACATAGAACATAGAGAAACCAAACAAAAAGGTCATGAACACAGATGTTAACTAGCCTCACTGTGGTCATTTCGTAACACCTACAAATAACTGATTATGTGGTGTCCCTGAAACTAAACGCTTCGATTTAAAAAACAGCATATATGCACATACACAGCTTAAGACGCTTTCAAAAACATTCATACAACTGTGTTTCGTGCCACAACTTTCCATTTTAACACAAGTTTTTAGGTAACAATACGGTGGAGGCTTGCAAAGTCCACAGAAGAAAACCTTTGAACTGAGTTTTAACAATACCAATTTCTGCCTTGTCTCCCAACGCAAAGGCTGACGGCATGTGATCCAGCACCCTGACTGCAGGGCTCAGTAACACAGGCTCTGGGAGCCGACTGTGGTGCGCTACCACTGCCTGTAACCAGCTGGGACAAGAGCCCACTGGCGTAGTGCTGTTTCAGTAAAACAGACTTGGTTACAAATGTTTTAAGCAACAGCTTTTTCTAACCCTAAAGTACACCTGCAGAAATTCTGGGGCTCTCACATCCACACAGACTCGAGGGCAAGTCCTAGGGGTCTCTAGAACATGAACAGAATCCAAAGGTGCCCGCTCACCATGGAACAGTAAGTCACCTCTGGGCCACAGGCATCTTCTCTCCTTTCCACACATGTGCACAGCGATCCCTGGGCTGACATTTCAGAGCTTCACTTTTTTAGCCTCATTCTGGCACCTGCACTGCTTTCCACCGGATAACCCTCCCACCTGGTCTCCTACCCCACCCCTGTCCTCTGGGTCTTATCACAACGAAGACGGTGATGTTAGGCCTATACTCCATGGGGGAGGTGGGGATGTCTGATGGGAGCAGCACGGAGAGGCAGGCAGCCGCAACGCCAGAGATGCTCCCACTGCCACCACTTGGCTCTACCCTTGATGAATGGCAGGAACTTCTGAAAATGCAGGAGAGCAGCAGAGCTGCTGAAGACTGCAGCCAGCTGCTGAGGCAGACGGATGGGCTGCTGCACAACAACGCCAATACTGTCTTTATAACTAGAAAACTGAGGAACAGGGATGGTGATGAACACAAGCCTACTCTAATTATCAAGTCACAGAAATTAGGAATTTATTTAACACCACCAAAATGCTCCTCTAATTGAAAGCAAGACTATTCTGAGTCACTGTGTGGTCAACTAGAACGTATCACTATAAGTAAACCAGTATTGCTTTACAGCAAATCTTTGTTGCCTAACTGAACATTGCCTCTAGCTGTTTCTTCTGTCCCTGCTTTGATGCATGCGCAAACAGCCTGATTTCTATCTGCAAGTCATTTTTTAGTGTGCCTGGGAGTTTTTAACCTCATTTGAAAACAACTGCTCTGTTATACAGATTCAGCATCCCACTGTTCTGTCCTGTGTTTACTAAGCCCTCAGCAGGTGGCCAGGCGGTGGGGACACAGAGAGGAATCCAATGTACTTGGTTATCTGAAGGAGTTTTGGAAGGAAAAGAAGTCACAGGAATAGCAACTTCTTTTAAAGTGTATCCTAGCAGTTCCAAGTTCAGAAGAGGGTAAAGTGGTAACATGTTATCTTAATGCTACAAAGTCATGCAAAATAAACATGACAGCTAAAAGGTCAAAAAAAAAAAAAAAAAGCCAGGAGCAATCAAACAAGGAAAGGAAGCCAACTGCACATTGCATGCGTCAACAAAGCCACAGAAGAACCTGTTGGGAAGGGCACTGTGGCAGAGCTCCCATCCTGCCCCTACACTTCAGGGGCAGCTGAAGAGAAGCAGGTGAGGAGGGAAACTCACAGACTTCATAAAGGGAAGATGCACAGCTGAGCACACACCACACTGAAGGACATGGGCAGAGACAAGAAGCACTACCAGGGCACCGGCCCGGCTGCCTGGGGAGTGGGCTTGCTCCCATGGGGGAACAGTGGGTCCTGGGACAGGTGAGCATCAGGACGCCCAGCGAGAGCCTATGCCCTTGCTCATCCCTTGCCAGCTGAAACCCCCATGCCACCTCTGTACTCGCACATGAAAAGTATGCCCAGTGCTCCCGCTGTAGCCCCAGGAGGAGACAAAGTGTTCCAGATAAAACAGGCAGGGCATCTGGGAGAAGTCACTCAGCCACCATTGACGCCACGTGCAAGGCTCTCCTGTCAGCTACTGCACAATGAAAAGAAACAGCCCAGCAAGCACGCAGCGGTGTTCAGGGCAAGAGGCAGGACCACATTATCTGGCACGGACAGAATGTTAAAAAGGAGTTCAGCATTCATACCCTGGGTAAAAAGAGAACCAGCAAAGGTGCCAGGACGGGGAAGAGGGGGTCCATAAAGAATCACAGACTTATCACAAGCCTCAAAGTGAGGTTTCAGGAAAATTACGCTTTCTCCTTCCCAGCATCTACCACAGTGGGTGGCAAACAGTAAATACTTTACAGTTCATTTAGAAGCACCTAGAACAAGCAAGTGCATAAATGCAGGAGCTTCACACAGCAGTGGCCTTGACAGAGTGGTACAAGCAGAAGGTCAAGTTATACCAAGCAGCAATGAGGCTTCTGTGCCCAGTCCCCAGTGCAGGACCCGTGACAGGCTCAGCAACCCGAATAACTTCGACCGAAGGATGCACTTCCGCAGGACTGGAGAGAGCCTCAGCTCCATCAGATGGAGGGCAAGCCAGAGTACTTGACCTTCAACCTGCCCAACTCTGAAACTAGTTAGTGCCGTAGAAGGTCACCCTGTGACCTGGACCAAGGAGCACAAACTTCTGTGCTATTTAAGGGCACATCAGCAGTAAACTGAGGGAGAACATTTTTTTCTGGGACTCAAATCTGGCACCTGGGGCTCAGACCCAATGCAAATGTATTTCCTCAATGATGGAAAGAGTCATCTAATTAAAACCAGCCAAAATAAGTGAGGAGAACTGTATGTTCATCAGTTTAAGATGCTTTTTGGCATAGAATTTCCCTCCCCCCCCCCCAAAAAAAATGCAGCCTTAAAGAAAATTTGGCAAATGATTGGGCCCTAATCACTTTGCCTTGATACCTCTTCAAACATTTTTAAACAGGAATGATATCATCACTGTAATATTATTTATTTCAGAGGAAGATGACAAAATAAATTTCCAGATATACTTCCATCCCTAAATTAAGGATGCAATTGTTTTCTTGAGTAAAAAACACTCTGGGTCTCTGTCTCTTTCCCCTTATAAAAATATCTAACTCAAAAATCTATTTTTCTCCCCATCACTGTGTCTCTCCACCTCTGAAGCGGACCGGGCTTGCTTGGGTCTGGGAACTTCTCATATGGTTCTCCTCATGAAGACATGCAGCAGAAAACTGAAGACAGTAAGAGAGAAACTCAAAAAGTCTACAGTGACTGACTACAAAGAAGACTAAACAACAGTCATCTCAAAGACCAATGAAAATGTGCCCAACCGTCTAAACCCACATTGCATATCCATGGAGAATCTTCAAAATGATCCATGAAATAAACAAGTTTTCAGAGAAGAAACTGGCAGTGCTCAGGTCACATGGTCACCTGACCCAATTATAGGGGAAGCCTCCTAGTTCATTAAGAGTCATGGAATGCAGAGAGGAGGCTCCCCGACTCTGGGGCCATGCAGGCTGCTAAGGGAGAGAGATCTGGACCAGGACAGAGGGGGAGTCTCTACAGCCAGTCTTCGGCCAGGTCCCAGGGAACTGAGCATCATTCTTCACTGCCCTTGAGCATCTTGGTGATCAGGGAATGTTAGAAACACAGAGGGGAACTTAAAGACCTCCCTGCCTTGTCTGATTCAGGTGCCTTGTCTCAGTGAGGAAAAAGAGGCCCAAAGTGCAGATAGGCCCTTGAAGGCCAGCAACCTCCTGTTTCTACCTACCCTCCCCCCATCACCCCTTGCAAGGTATCCCTGACTGTCCCATTTCTTCTTCAGCAGGTCGTCCACCAGGGCCAGAAAGAAGGCTCTATTAGGAGAGGCCATTCAGTTCACGTCAACACCACCCCTTCTTTCCGCTGTACAGAGCACAACAAACTGACTGCTTTCACCCTTTCATGTATCCAAATGTAATCTCCACTTGAAATCCTTTTATTCTTCTACTTTTAGCCTATATAGACATATAGAATTACTCTAGGGAAATAATCCTTTGAGTATCTGAAGGGGACAGTTCTCCCATACTCTCTGATTTACACAGTTAAAAGTAAGCAGCCCAAGGTGAGCAGTACAAGAGCACCTTAGTAGAAAATGTACACTATTAGAATCTTTGATAAATTAATCTGAAATGGTCTGAAACCCACTTCATGCTGCCTGCAAAGAAAATACTCAAATGGTCAGGTGTGAACACGTAGAACTGTTTTAATAAGACTCAGAGGGCGAGTAGGACATCCTGAAATGAATCACACAGTAAAGACTTGTGTAAGTTAGTGGTTTACATTGAAGCATCACAGCTTATTACAGCCCTCTGTCTCAATACACAGGTGAGCATCTCTGGTTACAGTCACATAAAACAGAATGTCCCAGACTAAAAATTCTATCAAATTTCCTTACCTTGTCATTTTAAAGTTGAAGAGTTTAGAGCCCAGAAAAGTAATCATGTCTGTGCCTGACCCCATAACAGGTGGTCACAAGGCAAAACTGAAGTCCACGTCTACTGCCTAACCCACAGTGCTTCCAGACGTGTCCGTGCGTGCGTGTGTGCATGTGTGTCTGTGTTGTAGTACATACTCAAGGACATGTGTGAGTGTCATTGCCACCTGACAGAAGCTAGCTCAATGTCTTTAAATGACAGCACATTCAAGTTTAGGACAGACTCCCTAGGTGAACACAAATTATTACATCAGTACCTGTGACACACAAAAATGGCTACAGTGCTCAGCTGTCTGCTGATCTGCAGAGATGGCCCCCAGCAGCAGCAAGAACACCGAATTTGCATTTTAATTTAATTTACAGACCGTTTCTACCTTCTGCCATTATTCCTTTAAGTGTTCTAAAACAGCACAGATTTACGAGGCTCTGTAAATAACCAGACTATTTATTTAAGAATGCGCCATTATTCAAGCTCTTTCACTGTTGCTGCTCAACACCCCCACCACCAATTATTTGTAATTAATGATGCTCAACAAGCACAGCAGAAGCCCCCAGTGAACGCCTGTTGACTTAATCTCCTATATTGCAGGCTGCATGAGTATGTGGTCCCCTGCCCCACCGCCCAGTCCCTCTGCCGTGAGCGGAGGGTGACGGCAAGGCCTCTCTCCAAGGGCTGCGCGGCGCTAAGTGTGCGCCTTCGTGTCAGTGCCACCACAGCGCCCACAGCAAGAACTCGCTGTAGACGGTGCTCTCCCGTTTCCAAATAAACTGCCATTATTCCTGAATCCAGAAATCAAAGGGGTGGGGCACTGCAAGCAAAAGTAACACCTAGCAGGCTGCAGAGGGAAAAGAAGAAAAGCACCCTGATACAAGCATCAGCAAAGCACGGGATTTTGGAGTGGCTGCTTTGGGGTGACACCCAAAGGCATCACCCTCCAGTACAGCATGGCCTCTGAATTTCCCAGCAGTGACCTGCACAATGGAGAAATCGGCAGGCCAGGTTCCAAGCTGCCTATTTAAGCAGCAGTACACGTGTATGTGTAATACATTTGGAGCACTGCCTTTCAAGATGCTTTTGAAAAATAAAGAAAAGCTCTGTTGCTTACAACAGATAAAATTCAGCTTCAGCTCTCTGGAAGGATACAATCTTCAGAGGAACATAACCTCCATGCGTGTTCTCCAGATACTTAGCACACCGCAACTAAGCTGCAAAGCTAGTATATGTCACAGGATCCTAACCATTCTGCCTAACAGCCTTTCAGCAGAGGAAGAACAAAACTGGACAAAACAATTTTAAGGACCGAGAGGAAACAAAGTCAAACCACACCGAAATTTGCAAATCAGTTCGACTCTGTGATGGAAGGAAAAAAAAAAACACACAAACCTTTCACCATTAAATCAACCAGACCGCCCTGCCAGCAGCCCTATTGTGAAAACGGGGAAAATCCTCCTCAGCTCCTCAGGAAATCCTCCTCAGGAAAAACCTCTTTTCTGGAACCCCCACACTGCTCATGCTGGAAAGGCTGCCCAGCAGAGTTAGAGATATGGCCACATTTCACTTCACCTTTCGGGGGATGCTGAGAGGTTGGGGGCAGGAGGAGGTTGGGGGTAGAAGGAGAGAAAGTGTTGGAGGCACAAAAGCAGAACTTCATTGCCTTGTCATTCCCAACTCTACTCAGCCAGAGTAAGCCGGCACTGAAACGCCACATGACAACACAAGAGGGCTCCGTGAATGCTGCCACCCCTTTCATGAGTCCTTCAGCCAACAGGAGAGGCACAAACCCAGGACCACCCTTGCCTTTAACAGCCGGCTTGCAACCGGCCCCTTGGAGAAAGTTCCCTCCAGTCGCACTGACACACCCGCCACACTGTGTCAAGCAGAGGCAGACAGAGCCCCGGCAGAGGCACAGCGCAGAGCCGACTCAGGGCTTCCCAGGAGGAGAAAGCGACAAAGGCCACGGTGAGGGGCAGTCTCCCGCCAGCCCTCGTCCTGCTGTAGCCACAGGATGCGGGAGAGAAAGAACCAACGGACACTGTCATCGTTAAAGCCGGCCTCTCCCAGGTCATCATCTTCAAGAGCACACCTCCCTTGCTATGTTTCTGACAACTGGGGCAGGGACTGGCTGCCAGCCACCACCAGCCAGGCAGGCAGCAGTCAGACTGTGGCCAACGGCCTTGATGCTTTGCACTCTGCACCCAGTGAGGATAAGTGGGTTAGGCCGAGACTCGGTATGCCCAGCTGTCCTCTGGTTTTGGCATTTATTCCATCCATAAGCCTGGACCGGTCGCTCAACACCCACGAGCCTCAGTTTCAGTTTCCCTCCTTTGTAAATGGGGGCAGAGAGAATAATAATTATTTCTTACAAAGGATTGCGGATAGGAGCAAAAAGAAATAATGAAAACCTTCGGACAAATGTTAAATGCCGTCTAGGTATAGCAGAGAATGACGAACTTATTACAAACAACTTTGCCACAGAAAGTTTCACTTTACATTTAAGAATGGCATCTTGTATTTGCAAAGGTTTCATCACTTTAACTGTTACTTTTGTTTTTTCATAACCACTGTTGTAATGTTAGATTTTTATCCCCGTCATGAACATTAAAAAAGCGAGAGAAGAGTGGCTCCAAGCACCGCCCACTGCCAGGCAGCAGGGCCACTCTACCCATTTGCTGCGCTGGCGTTCACACGGGCACGTGCCTAGCGGCAGTCCGCTGGTGGGGCCCGGCTGGTGACTGGGGCCCAGCCTTCAAAGCTACTGGGAGAGGAGGGGCTTGGAGTAGGCGCCATAGGTCAAAAATAAGGACAGAAGAAACGCCCAATCAAATGCAGTAGGGTCTGCAGTCACTGCAGCACGAGTTCGATCCCTGCTGCCGGCCAGGGAGGGGACCCACATGGCGCGGCAGACCTCTCCTGCTGTGCCCGCTGCTCCCCTCAGCAGTGTACTTCCGTTGATCTGCCTGTTCTGCTCCCCGCTCTCTGTGGTGAATCCTCTCACCCCCCCACTTCTGGCCTGTACCCCAGTGCTTGTATGCATGAATAAATAAATCTTAAAAAAAAAAACAAACAAATGCAGTAGGGTCTCTGCAGAGTTGGTGTCTCATCCCTGCAAGCCCACTCCTCACTCTCATGGCCTTACAGAACGAAGTAATGCCTGTGAACAGTCAGTCACCAGAAGCTGCAGCAAAAAGCCACTCTAAAATAACAAAACCAAGGGCAGGGATTAATCTGAAACCTGACTATTGAACAGCTATATATTCAGTGCCTATATATAGCAGCTTGGTTTGGGGAACCCCCACCCTAAATTCTGACCCACAGAACTGAGGGTCCAAGCTCTACTCTGTGGGTTCCTGGAGTCATCCAGACTGCAAATTGGCAAGCAGTTGCCACAGGACCCACCTCCCCTCCCAGCGCTGGTACAGAGCAACCTGTTGCTGACCTTTCATGGCCGAGCCGTGGTAACTTCCAAATTAAAAGCCCAACCGCTGCAGCTGCCGCCACAACTATGGTGCTCCTGAAGCCAGTATGCAAGTCAAAAGGAACGGTGGTCACCATCATTCCTCTAAGACGCTCCTGTCCCCACCCTTACAGTCCTTACCCTCCACAAACTGAAGCCCCGTTTGCATCGTCGGCCCACTCCACAAGGCACTACTGCCTGTTTTCCCTGCTTCTGTAATTGCTTTACAAGAGAGGCGCGTGAAATGGAAAGTGATAGCACAGAGGGCATGCAGAAGCAGAATTACATCAGGGCACACATCAGAAACAACCTGGCCTTGCACTCTTGCCAGAGGCATCCTCCCTGCCTCCCCCACAGGATAAAGCAGCACTTTATCCTGAATTCCAATCCCTTTTCGAGGAATAAATTTAAAGAAATTTATTTTTAAAAAATAATTTTTAAAAATCACATTTTTTATATGATAACTCTGAGATCAGTTGTTCCAAGTCTTTACACTTCCCCCGATCCCCGCGTTACTTCATGGTTTCCTTTACAAAGAACGACCACCGACCACCACCACGGTCTTGTGGCGCTGTCAGAGCGCTGCAAACTACTACTCCACTGCGACAGTCCTGCCCGGGAGCGCCCCGGGAATCATCTCTCCTGAAGTCCACACCCAGCTCCTCCCAGGGCCGTTTTCAAGTCTCAAAACAAGGGCAAGTGCCCATTCCGGGTGTATCCACATCACACACTTCGTTTTCGAGGGAGCTTGGCCTTTACCCTCTAACCATGCCGAGTGCAGAGGCCTGGAGAGAGTAAGTCACTGGGCGTGTGCAAGCTCACCTCCTCATCTGGGAAGATGGCGGTGAGCCTCCCCATCGTGTCACATCTCATGGGGAGGAAAGGCTCGCAGAGGAGCTCTGTGTTCAGTTACAGTCAACTTCAGAAGTGTAGAATTATCGTCACGGGGAGCATCTCAGCGGTCACTGAGAACTACCTGTCATCTCTCTGCCGAGGAAACTGAGTCCGAAGGTTAAGGTGACGAGCACAAGGTCTCACTGTAAGGTTTTCTTTGTGAATGGGGAGAGAAAAATCCATAGTTTCGCAATCTTAATACTCATTTTATCTGTCTCTGGTATTTAAAACACTGCGTCTTTACTGAGCACTTACTCTGTGCCACACACTATCCTAAAGGCTTTTTGTGCTTTATTTCACTCAACCCTCCCAACAATCTCAGGGTTCACAAGACAAACTGTGTATGCCACCTGCCAGGTCGCACAGCTAGAAAGTAACACGGCTGAGATCAGAGCTGTGCTACCTTGCAGCACCTGGGCCTGCCGAGCATTGCTTCACCACCCTCAAACCATTTTGTCCACTGTTCTTTTGACTTTGTATCTAAATAGGGCATGCACATGGGAGATGCAGCTCCATTTGTAGGTGCAGTTCGGAATAGAACTCTTCTTCTGATATTAATTCAGACAAACTAACACCAACCCCACCCCACCTGGTGAAAACAGGAACAACTCTGGTGACTGCCACCCATCACCAGACAGATGACCAATAATCCATGGACTGAAGTTCCATCTGATTTTTCCCTCACCAAGGTTCTCACCTTTTTATAGTGTATGAAGCTCTCACTCCCAGATCTGTAGGTTTTCACCTTCCTGAGAGCCAGCCCCTATCTCCACCACCCACCTCAATCATCTATGATATCCCAACATAGGGGCCTCCTTGGTGGCGCAGTGGGTTAAGCAATGCACTGTGAAGCAAACTGCAGCCACTGCAGCACAGGTTCAATCCCTGCCACCGGCCAGGGAGGTGACCCACATGGTTTGAGTTCGATACCTGCTGCCAGCCGGGGAGCTGACCCACATGGCGCAGCAGATCTCTCTTGCCTCGCCCACTGCTCCCCTCAGCAGTGTCTTTCAGTCAGTCTGCCTGTTTTGTTCCCCACTCTGTCTCGGGTGGATCCTCTCGCAACCCACACCTCTGACCTGTACCCCAGTGCTTGTATGCATAAATAAATATTTTAAAAAGAAAAGAAATCCCAATGTAGTGCTCACTAGCCTTGTGCACTTCCATACTGTACCACACACTTTCTATATCACATGTGCTACAGGATGTGTCCCCCTGGAGATATTTATCTTTTAAATGTTCCACAGGAGAGACAGTCTAACAGTTAAGGGACTGGAGAAAGATTCAGGGGACGCTTTGGGACAAATAAGATGTCCCTGAGCTGGACCCGGTATGAACTTGTCAGATCTGTGTCTCCCCTCACCTCCACCCCACCCCCAGCCATGAAACATCCTGATTTACGACTTGCATGTCCTCAGTTCCAAGGCCCTTTAATGAATTAGCAATGGCCTTCACTGATGGCCTGACAGAGTTCAGTGAGTATAAAAATAAATCAGACTAAATAAAAACACTGACTAGAAGGAAATACTTAGAGATATTAAAGAGTGTGCTTCCTTGTGCTTTTCCATACCTTTTAATTTATATCATTTGTGTAATAAAAATGTTATGATGCTCCCTCTCCCCTGACAAGATAAAGTTCAGACTCTGGTGTCAGACAGATCTGGGTATCGGTCTGCCACTTACTGCTCACACGACCTTGGCCAATATATGTAAACTCCCTGTACCTGTCTCCTCACCTATACAATGATAAACACTTCAGCTGTAAGAACTAAGTAAGTTAATGATGCCTCTGTTAAGAGTGTTTTCCCTGTGGTTAAGTCTCAGCACTCCGAAGCTGTTGTCAGCCACTGCAGCACAAGTTCGATCCCCAGCCAAGGAGGGGACCCACATGGCCCAGCAGACCTCTCCTGTCTCTCCTCTGCTCCCGTCATCAGTATATTTCAGTAGATCTACCTGTTCTCTGCCTCTGGGGAATCTTCCCACCACCACCCCACACCCCCCGCACCTCTGACCTACACCCCAGCTCTTGTATGTATAAATAAATCTTTTTAAAAAAAAAAAAAAGTGTTTTCCCTGCTTCTCTAATAACTCTAATGGTACATGACAGGCACACAATAAACAAGACACATTACTCATTATCAGGAGAATAATCGTTCTCGTTTGTCTCAGTCAGAAGCTATAGCCCTGTAATGCCATATTGTCTTATACAAGGACAGGCACTGATAATTATAAAGTATTAAAATATAATGTAAAAAGTTAAAATATAAAAGAAATGAATAAAGAGCTCAATAAATACGCATTGATTCCTGAAGACAAACCAGATCCTACCCAGAGAGAGAGCCCTGAATCCTGCACATCTGGGGGGTAATGAATAGCACCCTAACTGTAAACAATGAAATTCTTCGTCCCTGACACTGGACGAGTTTACTCCGAAATGTGTGTGCTTGGTGGGGTGGGGGTTGTGAGAGAAAAGTATCATTTAAAAATCCTATAAATTACAAATTTAGAGAGGGTAGTCAGTTGTATGATTAATGGGTTAGGGGGTTGGGCTTACTGGGGAGTGTTTTAGTTTAGATCTGTTCTTTTTGTCATGAAGCAAGAATCCAAGGGTCTTTGAACAGCACTGACTCACTTAGTAGAGAAGGAACTCACACAAAGTCGCTTTTCTACCTGTTGTTACAGCCACCGGCCACTTCACTTACATCAAACTTGCGTCTGTTTTAGGGCCCTCCCTCCAGTCACGTCAATTCTGTGTCATCCCTTTTTTTTTTTTTTAAAGATTTATTTATTTATGCATACAAGCACTGGGGTACAGGCCAGAGGTGCGGGGGGTGAGAGGATTCACCACAGACAGAGTGGGGAG
>JAGFMF010011397.1:11687059-11705957 GCA_019455555.1 Galemys pyrenaicus
CCTCCCTGGCCGGCAGCAGGGATCGAACTCGTGCTGCAGTGGCTGCGGTCTGCTTCATAGTGTGTTGCTTAACCCACTGCGCCACCAGGGAGGCCCTGTGTCATCCCTTCTTTTAAGCAAGCACAGAATGCAGAGAAAACCTTCCTGAGCCAGCTGAGGAGAAAGCACATGCGCTGATTTTTTCCCCCACATTTCTTAACTACTTCATTGAGATATGATCCATGTACTAGTCACACAGCTAAAGCACACAATTCAATGGTTTTCAGTATGTTCACAGATAAGCACAACTATCAGTCAATTTTAGACTATTTCCATCACCTCAAAAAGAAACCCTGTGGAAAAAAAAAAAGAAACCCCGTGCATTTTAGGGATTACTCACCTATCTCCCATTCCTCCTAACCCCAGGCACCCACTAATCTATTTTCTGTCTTTATGCAGTTCCTTATTCTGAATTTTGCTATTAAGTTAAAAATAAAGGTGGTCTTTTGTGACGGGCTAAGCTACTTTGATCTAAATGATTTTCTGAAGGAAATAATACATGAACGATGCGAACTTAAGCACAGCTACGCGAGGGTAATCTGCTTGAAGACAGCAACTTTCCTCATCTATCTCCTACGTTCCCCATAGCATCTGCTATTCTCTAGGACAGAGCTAGATGATCAGTCGTGTTGGAAGGAAAAACAGCTGTACTTGAACTCTTAAGAGGCAGAAAGGCATTCTGATTTGAATAAAAAGATGTAAAAGTTGGTGAGAATTTGGGAATTTGGCTACTCAGGAACCTAAGCGCTCTCGAGTTGTGACAAACAGTATCAGAAGAACAGGCCTCGCTGCCTGAAGTCAGACAGAAGGAAGCGCTGACTCGTCTCCTTTATGATGCAGACTCGACACAAACAGGCTCCCAGGAAATTTGCTCCAAACTATACTTTGGCTAAATTACTCCTTTGAAACAAGGAAAACAGTAGGTATCAATCTTTTTTAAACCATCACATTGCAACTAATACAGATTAGATCTAAACATCAATTCACATCCTGATAATTCCTCTGGATATGCAAGTTGAGCATTCTAATTTAGACTATATGAACTGATGACTACTTTACATATATTAGCCGAGAGCAAATACCATATCCTACTAACATTTAACACACCAAATTGTTAGATGCAAAAATTTCACTGTTCAAAATATGCTTTACAGGACCTCCCTGGTGGTGCAGTGGGTTAAGCAATGCACTGTGAAGCAAACCGCAGCCACAGCAGCAAAAGTTCGATCCCTGCTGCCAGCCAGGGAGGGGACCCACATGGCACAGCAGACCTCGCCTGCCTGGCCTGCTACTCCCCTCAGCAGTGTGTCTGAGTCAGTCTGCCTGTTCTGCTCCCCGCTCTGTCTCTGGTGAGTCCTCTCACCTCCCTGGACTCTGACCTGTACCCCAGCTCTTGTATGTATAAATAAATAAATCTTTAAAAAAATATGCTTTATAAATATGCTTGTAAAATTACACTGAGATAATGAGCAACTGTCTTTTGCAGTATCGTTTTAATAAGCAATTTTTTTCAACAAATATGGGATTTGGAAAGATCACCAAAACAAAACTTGGTATGAAAAAGTTGAAGGTACAGGACAATGTGACATTATTCCTTTTGTGTAAATTTTTTTTTACGGGAATGTGCATAGGAAGGTAAAATTATAAGCTTGTTAAAGAGCTTATATAATTTAAATACATCTTATATATCTAGATATTATTTGTCCTCACCTACCTCAGGATTAAGGAAGATTTTCAAAAATAAGACACAAAATGCACAAAAGCTTGTGTTAATCAAAAAGCACTATAAAGTGAAAAGCCGTGCCACAAAATGAGAGAAGATACTTACAACATACACAGCTAATGAAAACCTGTATCCAACGGCCTATAAATCAATAAAAAAAGACAACTCAATAGAAAAATGAGCCAAAGACTTGGACAGAAACTACACAAAGGAAGAAATCCAAATCATCAATTAAGTATATAAAAAGATGTTTAACCTCACTGGTAATAAGGGAAAGCCAAACTTAAAGTCAGAGAGTGAGATACCACTTTATATCAACAGACCGACAAAAATATTAAACGTTTACCAATTCTAAGAATGGACAAGACTGAAAGTAGTAAGACTGCTCATACTTTTTCACGAGCATATCCCCTTGGTACAACTCTGGAAAAAGATACACATAATTTTTGATGTGGGAATTCCGCTTCTTTACATGCTTTTCAGAAACTATGTACATGCACACCCAAGAAGTCTGAATATAAACCCTTATCTGTTCATGCAGTGGGATATTTAATTGCAAAGAAAAATAGAACAACTCAATCTTATAATCTTGAATTTAAAAAATCAAGATATAAAAGAATCCATGCAGCATAAGCTATTTAAAATGAGAGGGGGAAAAAAAAGACAAATCAAGGTATATTTTTTGGGGTGCATATTTAAGTGATAAAACAAAAAAGAAAGCAAGGCGTGACTACCGCGAAAGTGCAGAAAGTAGTTACTCAAGGGAAACAAGGAAAGATGCAGTCACCAGAGTTCTTCTGAGTGCCTGCCAGGTTGTTGTTCTTCTTGGCCTAGGCAGTGATTACATAAAAACTGTACTTATGCATTTTCTGTTTATGTGTTTTTTAACTATGAAAGGTATTTGTTTATGGATATGCACCTCTGAGCCCAGACTGTAGCCCTGAAATGGAGAAGTGGCCAATTATAGGTCTGGGACAAGAAAGATCATCTTGAACATCAGGTCATATCAGATAGAAAGTCGTCAAGACAAGAGGAGCAAGGGGTCAACTGGAGAAGGCTCACCCCAGTCAAAAAGGGGGAAATGTGAGTATCGCTAGTTTGAGCACCACTAATCAACGACATATATTAGATCAGTAACACTTTCTCTTTTAATCTCAGAAACTAAAAACCAAACCAGCTATTAAAAGATGCTAATAAGCCAACTCCATACTTTCAAAACTGGTAAGTATAGTGAGAAATCAAGCATATCAGTTGATAAATGGCAAAGGAACGATGGAATTAGAATTGCCACTTTACATTCAATAATAAATAGAGCTCCTGGGACCTCCCTCATGGCACAAGGAGTTAAGTCACTTCACTAGGAAGCATCTGCAGCCACTGCAGCACGAGTTCAATCCCCGGCCAGGGAGGGGACCCACATGGTGCACCAGACCTCTCCTATCTCACCCACTGCTCCCCTGAGCAGTGTATTTCAGTACAACTGTCTGTTCTGCTCCCCACTCTGTCTCTGGTGAATCCTCTCACCACTTCCCCCCACACCTCTGGCCTGTACCTCAGTTCTTGTATGCATATATAAATCTAAAAAAAAAAACCACATTCCTTTTTAAAATAAATATTTAATACTCCATAACACAGCTAATACCAGCCAGCACTAACATCTCAAAGAGACAACGAGGTTGTAAGCACTTCCAACTCAGAGAACCCAACACCTATGAAGGAGCCTAGCCAATAAAATAATAATAATAATAAACAATTTAATTGTGATGGAGCTTCTAGATACAACTACAAATTCATGGGAAATTCAGGGAATAGAACCTGTGTCTCAAGTGCACAGGGACGTGAAAAATCTACATAAAAAAAGAACTATCGAGATCCTGATTTAAGCAAAGAGTATAAGAAATTATGAAATTTAAAGACAACTGTTGGTGGGCCTCCCTGGTGGTGCAGCGGGTTGAGCGCCGCACTGTGAAGCATCCACACCACAGCAGCACGAGTTCGATCCCTGGCCCGGGAGGGGACCCACATGGCACAGCAGACCTCTCCTGCCTCTCCCTTAGTTGTGTATTTCACAACTAAGTATTTACTAACTTAGTATTTACTAAGTATTTACTTAGTATTTACTAAGGGGAGTTGCTCCCCTTAGTAGTGTATTTCAGTAGATCCGCTTGTTCTGCTCTCCACTCTGTCTCTGGTGACTCCTCTCACCTCCCGCACCTCTGGCCTGTACCTCAGTTCTTGCATGCTTAAATAAATTTTTTAAAAAGAAAATAAAGACAACTGTTGGTAATACCCAGTGTTCAAATTTACATTAAGTAATTCTGATAATTTTACATGTGTTCATTATTGGTTTATGATCATTTCTTAAGTGTCTTTTAGAAACATGTGCAGAAATATTTACAGATGAAGTGATGTACCTGCTTCAAAATAAGGGGATTGGATTCCACAAATGAAACAAGATTTGACCATGGGCTGTAAAGACTTGCAGTTGGATGACAGGTCCGTTAGGTTTATCTGTCTTTTCCTGTACACATTCAAAATTTTTATAATAAAAAGATAAATATTAAATATTTTACTAGTAACTTAAGCATGCTATGAGAAGCTTTTTAAAGAATTCATAATTTATGTGACCACAAAGGAAAATTGGCAGGTTACATTTAAAGTAGGTAACATGTTACCTTTGGGTAAAGAAAGCAGGAAAATATAGGGGACAGATTTTTTATACTTTTAGTATGGAAAGAGCATATTTATTTTTATCACAAAAATGTTCTTTAGAAAGGACTAATGGGTCATATTTATTCCTTTTAATACTCTTTTATTTTTAAAAAGTTTAAAAAAAAAACCTGAGGTTAAAAGCTGGACTTCAAAGAAAAGTATCAATAAATATTAAAACTAAAATTCCTCACCATACAGACCAGGGATTGGCAATATTTCTGTACAATACCAGCCAGTAATATTTTAGGCGACCACTCCATTTTGTATTGTAGCACAAAGTAGCCACAGATGCTACATAAACAAATGTGTGCCTGTGCTCTCCCCAAAATCTTATAGAAGCTTAAATGTGAATTTTATGTCATTTTTACATGTCACAACAGTATTCTTTGTACTTCTCTTTAACCATTTAAACAAGTAAAACCCCAAAGTCCTTGGTTCACAGCCACACAAACACAGTCAGGGGGCTAGGTTTGGCCTGTGGGGTCATGGGGTGCAGACCCCTGCTGAGGACAGTTTCTCATACCACGTGGAACCTCCAGTCTGGAGATACCATCTGGACTTTATGAATTATTGCTATTTTTATGTCTTTTAACCTGGTAGTTCCCACGCATTTCAACAATGCTTCTGTGGAAAACCAATACCATATGTTAACAGGACTGTTTGCAATTATTTCATTAGAGATAGAATCTATTTTCTCAGTTTAAAAAAAAAGTGAATGGTCAAGACGACTCGGATTTGCTTCAACCCATGCCAAGTTCAGCTTTAAAAATGACCAGAGTAAGAGAAGAATCTTTGACTTTTAACCTCCCCTGTTATTAATTATATGACTTAAGCTTTAAAATCTTCTGCTAAGAAAGAAAAAAGGAAATTCAAAACTTTTCAGCCCTTTTTGGAACCATGAGTCCTTTCAAAATTTCCATGAAAATATAGTTAAAATTCAAAAAGCACCAATGTCCATAGAAGCACAAGCAGCCTGTTATTTTAGATCCATACATTCTTTTTTTTTTTAAGATTTTTTTTTTATTTATGCACACAAGAGCCGGGGTACAGGCCAGAGGCGCAGGAGGTGAGAGGAGTCACCAGAGACAGAGTGGGGAGCAGAACAGGCGGATCGACTGAAACACACTGCTGAGGGGAGCAGCGGGCGAGGCAGGAGAGGTCTGCTGTGCCATGTGGGTCCCCTCCCTGGCCGGGGTTCGAACTCGCACTGCTGTGCTGCGGATGCTTCACAGTGCAGTGCCCAACCTGCTGCGCCACCAGGGAGGCCCTATATCCATACATTCTGATAAACAAAAAACATCACATGCAAAATTAAAAGAACCACCAAGTCTTCAATGTACTTATCAAGGTTAGCAGTTACTATTGAAATATATCATGTACTTGGCACAAATTTCTCATTTCTCTATTACTGATAGGATAAGGAATTCTTATTTTCCTTACAAAACCAAGGAATCCAGGGCCCAGAGAGATGAAGTAACCTATCTATTCTTGTGCTAAAATCCAGACTACAAAAGTGAATTTCAGAAATTTCATCCAGAGTTCTTCATATTTGATAGCCTAACAAAATACAACCAAAATAGATCTACCACACTACCCAGCAATTCCACTCCCAGGATCTACCCCAAGAATGCAAAATCACATTAATTCAAAGGGATATATGTGCTCCTGTATTCCCTCAGTACTATTGAGAATTGCCCATGGATAGATGAATGGATTAGGAAGATGTGGCACATAAACACAACAGAATACTATTCAACTCTAAAAGAAAAATGAACTCTTACCATTTACAGAAACATGGGTAGAATTGGAGTAGATAAAAGTGAAATAAGCCAGAAGGAGAAAGACAAATACCAGATGGTTTAACTTACATGTGGAATATAGAGAAACAAAAAAAAAGTAAGACAGACCCAAACCAATAACAACCCCTAGAAGTCTGACTGTAGATTGAGGCTACCAGAAGGGAAGATGAGGGGGGCGAACAGGGTATGGAGGGAGCCCATCAACTCTGGTGAAGGACTATGGGTGCCTTGGTGTTGGGTGTGGTAACAGATACCCAAAGGGATGTGATCCCATACCTCTGAATCATATACAGCATTGCAAACCAAAGTTACTTCAATAAGCATATAATTCTATGAGTCAAAAATAAATAAAAGAAAATTCTATTTCTCTCTTCCAGAAAAAGAAAAGAAATTTGATGTGTAAGATATATCACAATCTTCTATTATATCTGTCCCAGCTTGCACCTAACTTTTATGGCTGATAAAAGAGAATTTCAAGCATTAGTTTATTTTCCACTATTCTGGGAAGAAGAGGATCTTGGGGGGGGGGTCTTTTGGGGGTTGTGAGCTGGAAAGAAACAACATGTCCTAATTCCACTCAGTTTAAAAGAAAAATTTAGAAAGTACCTCCAATGCAACACTTTAATGTACAGCACTATATGCAAACCTCTTCCACATGGGAGGTAACGCTTGTCAGTCAATATTCAGCCACAGGCCAGAGGCTAATTCTAAGGCAAAGATAGATTTTTATTTACCTTTAAACAGAAGTGACAAGCAAATAGCACAGAATCGATTCTAATACTGGATCCTCCATTTCCTGTCACCACACTCAGAGGTCTCACAGACAGCGTTCCCTGCCATCCATTTGGGAAGGGGGCTGACTTGGGGTCTGGAGCAAAGACGAGGCTCCGACTGCTCCTGCCCTGGATCCTTCGCATCAGCACAGGTCTCAGGGGAAGGTGCCCAGGTCACAAGCTGTTAGGTGCTGCAGCAGCAGCAGAACCTGCAGGAAGGGTGGGGTGTGGACACCAAGTTCTAGTTCTCTGCTGGTTCTTGTGTGCAGCCTCTTGCTGAGTGCTGCTCAAGTTCTTCCTGGTTCAGCCAGGTGTCTGTGTGTCTACAAGAGGGCTACGGAGAGGAAAAGGTGCCAGTCTAAGTGAGCAGCCTGTGTCGGAGGCAAAGACGGCAACACAGAGACATGAACAGAGCAGAGAGAGAGATGCCCAGACCCTTGAGGTGCGCGGTAAATGTCCTGTGGGGACACAAGTGGCCGCTCACAAATAGTGATCAGCCCAGTGCTGAGAGCCAAGTCTGTTGCTAATATGCACATAAGCAACATATTGCTATTAAAATAAAGATATTACATATTTAATTATGCCAACTGCAGTTCATGATTTAGATGAACAGATGCTTGGAGTAAAAAGAAATAGTGAGCGTGTAAATGTGACAGAAGGTAAAAAAACAAGCAAGCAAGCAAAAGGGCAGAGGGCAGAATAGGATCGGATGGACATGGGTGGAAAGAAATGAGTGGGTGTTGGGAGCTGGGGAAGCAGAAAGCAGGACACGTCCTGGGAGAAGAAAAATATGGCAATGACTTATGAGAGAGGAGAGGTTCTGAAAAACACCATCCCAGTGACCTCTGGATGCCAGAAAATGCAGAGATTATCAAACGCAGGCCCTATCCCCTCAGGATGGGGAGGAAGCACAGGAGAAGTGGAAGGGACAGAATGAGCACAGGCCCTGATGATGCTCTGCACGTACAAAGCTGGAGGAGATAAAATTAGAGGAGATAAAGCTTAAGCCAGCAATTTGGAAAGAAAAGCAATCAGTTGAGTTATAGAAAGGAATAACCACAAGAAGCAGGGGCACACAGGAAGCCTACCTTTTCCCCCTTCCATGTAAGTTCTGGAAATAGCGTAGGCATCTCTGGGGGCCAAGCCAAAGGGCTCAGGGAACTGAGGTGCTTTCTTTGTACACCCAAGTATCTGCAGTTACTATGAGAAGATGTCTAAAACAGCCCTCGTACACAAAGAACACAACCCAGAACATGGATTCTGAGCTCCTTCATTGCCCCCTCGGGCAATGTCCTCAGTTTCGATGGGGTCCCAGCTCCTGCACAGGAGCTGTACACATCTGCCACTGTGAGTCTTTCCAGTATCATTCCTCCAAAATGCACTGCCTACACGATTTCATCATATTTGTAATTATTACCAACTCTGCTGTCATCATTAAGTGCTTAAAAATACAGCAGCCTTCTCAATGCCTCAGGTATGGCTGATGCCAAATAATTGTTTGTCAAGTGGATAAAAGCAACCAGGCTAGAAAAGGGAACAGTGACATCTGCCCCAAATCTTTTCCTTCCATATTCAAGGAGGAGAGCCAGAAGCTACACAAGCTCAGTGCCCCCACCCCCAGGGCAGCCTTGAGCCTCCTGGGGAAACATCTCAGGTTGCTTACAAGGGAGAGGAGAGATGTGGTCCTTGCAGGCTCAGGGAAACACAGGCCTGCCTAGAGGTCAGAGCTGGCCAGTCACCACCAGGGCTTTCCTAATCAAGAAAACAACTGCATATACACCACATCTTCTTGAGCCAGTCATCCATTTTTGGGCATTTGGGTTGTTTCCATATCTTACCTATTATATAGTGCTGCAATAAACACAGGGGTAGAGGTATCCCTTTGAATTAACGTTATTGTGTCCTTTGAGTGGATTCCTAGGAGTGGAATTGCTAGGTCATATGGAAGCTCCATTTTTAGTAGTTTGAATATTATGCTCAGTGAAAGAAGCCAGAAAGGAAAAAAAAAACATCAGATGGTCTCACTTATAGGAGGAACATAGGGGAAACAAATAGGGGATCAGGAAAAAAAAATATAATAAATTTAAAAACAAAATTAACAGGCAACTATAAATCAGAGACATTCTGCAGGGGAGGGGGAGGGAGAAGGATCAAAACAGCACAAGGGACTATGGTGATGGTGCACGGGTGAGTTGGTGATGGGAATTCTATAGGGACTACACCTGAGAGAAGCATACATTGCACACAAAGGAAGGATGATGTGAAATATATATATTAAAAACAAATAAATGAAATGAAAAAGAAAACAACTGGATAAAGAAAAGCTTTCCTTCACGCTTATGTCATAAGAGAAGACTGAAGTGGACCTACGGACCATCCAACAGTCAGTAGCCAAAGGAGCTGGAATAAAAAATCTATCCCAAACTCTGAACCAAAGTCACCCAAATCTGTTGTCCATCTGCCTAAAGGTCCTCTTCCCACAGAGATGATTTTTCAAATATACACCTGACCTGCTGCTCAAAATGATTAAAGTGACATGAAGATGCGATTATTTTTTTAAATAAGGTGGAAAATAACTTTAAAGAATAAGACACTATTTAAAAGCTTGACCAGTCCAGCGATCACACACAAGCAGCAAGTTTATCTTTGACTGCTGAAGCCAAGACAAAAAGGAGAACTTATGGGAAACACAGTCCTAGTAACAGCTCAGAGACAGACTCCCAGCGGGGACACAGGCAGCGGGAGGGCCTGAAGGAGCCTGGTCTCAGCACACAGCTCCCAGTGTGCAGCCCAGCCTCCTCCCTCTCTGGCTGTGCAGAGGCTTCCCAACCTCAGGAATAAACCCCTCGTCCAGCTCCACAGTTCAGTCAAGGGTCCCATAGCAAGGGCCCAGGACAGGCCGCCCAGCCAACACTGTGCCAGCACCTCCCCAACAGGACTGGGTGTATACGGCACGAAGTCCCCAGTGGTGACAGCAGGTGACAGAAGTGCCCAGAGTCTGCATTTGCTGCCTTCTGCTTGGCACATACGGTTTCAAAAATGTTAGGTCCAATAACTAGGAAGACAACACACAGGGCCCAGGTCAAGTCCACAATATCACGGACTCAAACTCCCGCCAATGCCACGATCTCAAAATCCAAGGGTGTTACCCAAGTCCTTAAAATTTCTTATCTTTATCTTTCTTCTCTTGCCTCGCCTTGAAACACCCACCTTACACTTCTCTAAAAAGTGTACACACCCACCTCAACACAGCTTCTTGGCACCTCAGTTTACTCCTCGGGCCTCCGGTGTGGTTCTGAGAATCAGGAACAGTGCCTGCAACAGAGAGGCTGCTCCAGGGGGTCAAGTCCCACCTCCTCAGGAAGTGTCCTGGGCCCGCTCCACCTTCTCTCTTCCCCCTTAAGCCTTTACAACAGCCCAGCACACATACAGTCAATGACACTCGCCTCCCCTTGCTATTGATTACTGAGGTCACCCTACCTGTAACGTAAGTAACCCTTTGGGGAAGCACTTACTGAGCCCCTCTGATGTGGAGGAGTCAAGAGCCCCCAGAGTAAGGTAAGCAGAGACAGGTTTAAGCCATCAGAGCTCCTGCCCCATGCCAGGCCTACACCCCCTAAGCTCTGTTCCAACAAGGCAAGCTGCACCCTTCTTTAAAAAGGGTTGGGAGAGGGTGACCTGGTAAAGGGGATCGATAGTATCGTGGTGGATGGAAACTAGACTTTTGGCGATGATCACAATGTAGAGTACAGACACTGAATCCTAATGCTGTACATCTGAAACATGCATGAAATGCCACTGTTAGTGCCAATAAAAAATACACTGGGATGAGAAGATGACCAGCAAGATCAACTGGATCCAAATTACACAACCTGGAATCCAATCCTCCAAATGTCTGATGCTGATACCAAAACCCTAGAAACTATAGAGGCTCCTATAGAGGAATCTCAATAAAAAGAGCTGAGGGACAGAAACCCAAAGGGAAAACAACTCAAAAGTCCAGAGTGGGTGTGGTGGAAAGAATTCAATCACGGCTAGAAGGCATCTCTGCAGAAGAACCTTACCATCCAGTGTGAAAGTAAAGGATGTGAGGTTACAGCCCAGGGTCCCAGCCGGAGATGCCCTTACTTCTTTTCATCTAAACACAACCCAGAGACTCATTAGAAGCCTAAATTTTCTGACTGCTGCAAACATTTCATTTCCCATTGCGTGGAACAGAATTTTATTTTACTCCTGTCCAAACAACTAAAACCTAGCTGAGAATGTCAAATAAAAAAAAATAAAGTGCTTCTACTTGGTCACTTATCCTACTAAGACTATATATGCCAATATAGACCTATGTTTTCAATGCAATGCAAACGCATGATTGTTATTATGTAATCATGTTAAATAAGATACAGGCATGAGCAGATCCTCAAAGGCAGGAAAGAAGGGCGTGAGTAGCTAAGAAAGACTTCCCGAAAGAGGCTAGACTTTGTCTTCAAAAATAAGTGCAATGTGGGGGGGGGGGGGGTGGACATCAAGGAAGGGTTTTGCAAACTGGGGGCACATTTTATGCTAATATGTAAGTGGTGCCCAACCCCAAAACCCTTTCGATAAGAATCCTACCAATCCAGGAATGGTGACAACATGGGAGGGAGAAGAGCCCTGTCCTCAGAGGTCACCAGGTACTCCAGGCCAGGCTGTGGGTCTCTGTTCACAGATTCAGGGCTGTTCCCTGGACGATGGGGAAAAAAGTGGGGAGAAGATCCTTCTACAGTATGTGGGAGCATAACTCCCCCAGAGGTGCCATCTTCTAGTTTCAAGGGACTCAAGAGAAGCACAGTAAGTACTGCTGAACACATTGTGTAGGATGAGTGTCTAAACACATCATTCTGAAGCAAGAGGTGTAGAAGTTGGCACACTTCCTAAAGCATCACAACACACACCCAGAACTCTTCCAGAATGATTCCCTTTTTCCCCTCAACTGGATGCTCTATCACTATGGGAACTGAGATGGCTGCTCCCAATTCCCTCTCACCCACTGCTTGCTTAACACGAGATTTCTACTTCACTAAAATTGATGGTTTGTTTTCTTCTAACTTCATTCTATACTGAACTGCTGTGCTGAGTTAGAATTAATATGTAATCCTCTTCTTGAACATGTCTCCAAACACAGAAACTTTATCAGTAGACAAGTTCATTCAATACAGATGAAAAAATATTTTATCTGAAGACATGTGACTAATTTAATGCAAAAAAAAAAAGGTGAAAATACTAGTTAACTTGAAATATTTAATTTTGGATAAACGCAACCAAAAAAAGGTAGGGAAAATGGGATGCAGATTTTCACATGTACTAAAACTGCAATAATTAACTACCTCACAAATTATAAGGGAATGACAATCACATAATTCACTCTCTCAGGGATAAAAGGAATTTTGCCAACAAAATACAAATACAATTTTAACAAAAGGTGGTGAACTGTTCA
Organism: Galemys pyrenaicus; assembly: GCA_019455555.1. Lineage (NCBI taxonomy): Eukaryota > Metazoa > Chordata > Mammalia > Eulipotyphla > Talpidae > Galemys > Galemys pyrenaicus. Next base: position 11,699,576 of record JAGFMF010011397.1, read on the forward strand.
TGCTACTGAAGATAAAACATTCTGCAGCATCTCTGATGCATTATTTCTTTATACAACAAATATACTATTCCATAGATGTTTCGTATGTTAAGAAGCAAAAATTCTTATCTGTTCATTGAAACAATTTTACTTTTTACCTAGTAGTCGTCACTCTACACTCTTAAAGAAAAATAGAACGCTGCAGGTCACAGCGGACTGAGTACTACCGGACTACTTACTTTATGAGACAGCATGACCCTGATGCCAAAACCAGGCAGAGCCATTACTGAAAAAAATGAAAAAACCAATATCCCTTAAGTACACACATGCAAAAATATTTTTAAAACTGTAAAAAGGATAATGTGTCAGGATCAATTCTGGTTTGTCCTAGGAATAACATTTGGTCTAGCATTCAAAATTCAATGGCATTTACCACATTAATAGGAGGAGGAAAATTATACAATTGCCTCAATACGTGCAGAAAAAGCATTTAATAAAATTCAACGCCCTTTCATAACAAAAACCTCAGCAAACTAGAAAGAGAAGGAAATTTCCTCAACTGATAAAGAACATTTATGCAAAACCTACAATTAACACTGTACTCAAAGATGAAGTACTAAACAATTTCTCTCTGCATTCAAGATGAAGACTATATGTTTGTGCTCGTCACTTCCATTTCAACACTATAATGTAGGTCCTAACCAAGGCAATAAGACAAGAAAAATACATGCAATCCATACATATAAAAAAGCATGAAATAAAACCATCTTTATTATAGAATGCTTGCATTCATAGAAAATCCTACAGAGTCTTCAAAACTACTAGAACTAAGAATTTTGGTAAGGTGACAAATATAAGGTCACTATACAAAAGTCAAGCATTTTTCAACATAATAGCAGTAAACAACTAGAAACTTTAATTCTATTTATAACACATTAAAAAAAGAAAAAGAAGATATTAGGGACAAAATCAGTATGTGTAAGAACTGTAAAACAAACACACTGGCAAGAGAAATCAGAATATCTAAATAGAGAAATACACTATATTACATGACTGAAAGACTCAAAATTGTTAAATTGTCCTCCTCCCCAAGGTAACCTATAGGCTATTGTCATCTCAATCAAAATCCTAGGAGGCTGTTTTGCAGAAATTGACAAATGGCTATGCTGTTGAAGTTGACCCCAAAATTTCTATACAAATGAAAAGGACCTAGAATGGCCAAAAAATTATTGAGACAGAACTGGGGGGAGGGAGTAACAACAAAAATGAAGAACTTACACTGTCAACAACAAAGCTTCAGTAATCAAAAAGTGTAGAAATACCAGAGAGAAAGACAAATAGAACACTGAAAAACAGTTGAGAAGCAGAACCAAAGGTATATGGTCCATTGATTTTCAACAAAGGTCCCAAGGGAATTCAATCAAGCCAGGAAAGTGCTTTCAACATGTTGATATAAGAGTAAGGTATGGTCCTCCCTGGTGGTACAGGGGTTAAAGTCCCAGTGGTATCAAACTATAGACAGTCACTGCCCAATGAGTTTGAACCCTGGCCAGAGAGCTAACCCACAGACCACTCCTGTCTCACCCACTGCTCCCAGCTCTGTCTCTGGTGAATCCTCTCACTGCCCTCCACCCCCAACCTCTGGCCTACACTCATTTCTTGTATGCATAAATAAATACAAATAAATGCAAAAAAAAAAAAGAGAGAGAGAAAGACCTAGCTACCCATGGAGGGGTGGGGGGCTAGAGTGATTAATGTTGACACTTAACCCACCATAGGAAAAAAAAAATGAAATGGAACCACAGACCCAAATGAAAAAAATAAAACTATAAAGCTTGTAGAAGAAAACAGAATATCATTGTGACATTCCCTTGGATCTAGAAATTATCAACCATAAAAGAAAAAATATCTGAAGTTGACTTCAAATTTAAAACTAGATTTCTCTTCAAATGTTCTATAATTCAAATTCAAGTCTTCCTTCTCACTATTAGTACTATTATCATCTAGCTGTGTCTATTGAGAATATTTCCAAAATGTTCCAAGATCTTGGGAAGGAAAGAAACCAGTTTTTGCATATATTATATCTTTCCAAATATAGCTAAAACTCTGCGTTCTCCAAATTAAAGGACTACAGTTGGACAAAAGACAGTTTTTCAGGATTCAGTCAAAATAAGGAAAAAAATGAGAAATGACAAATGTCAAGAGAAAAGATGTGTAAGACAAGGAATCAAAGTAATCTTTAAGTCTCTATACAGCCTTCTACAACCATTCACAGCATATATGATTATCCCAACATCAGCAAGAGTCAGTGATACAGAATACCATGTAATACATTCACTGACTCCATCACACACTCTTCAAATGATGAAAATCAAAGTTCATCTACCACACATGAAGTGCAACACATTATACACAGGCAGTCAGGATATTCCAGTTAGTTTATACATGGAGAGGCAGGAGTGTAGGGAGGACACCCTCCACCAGATAAAGAAGAGGTGTGTAATACCTGTAACTTCCAAATCCATGGAAGTCCTCAAAACCATTTTACTTCAGGTAAATCCTCAGAAAAATCCTGACTGTAGAAAACCTGTGCTTTTGGCATTTCATTAACTGAAAGGAGCCAAATATACTTTAGTGTGTGTGTGTGTGTGTGTGTGTGTATAGTATGGTTCTACTAATAATGAATTTCATGAACAGGTAAACCATAATTGCTGCTGGTAAAAGTCAATAGTAATTTTTTGAGATTGGCTATAGGGGAGTGGGGGTGAGCAGGGGCATGAAGGAAGCTTCTGGCATGACAAACATTCCAGATTTTAATCGGGGTGGTGGTTACACAGGTAGATAAAATTTCATTGAGGTACACAGTTCACATCTGTGGCCCTAATGCATCTCAAATCTATGCTTTGGTCTCAGATGTTTGGTACATTCTACTGCAGTTATCGTCTTTAGACTAGAGGTCTGGGGCTAGGCCTCATATGTCTTCACATAATTCCATTCCTGGGATACCATGAGCCCAATAATATGCTTTTAGTCTCAACCCTCAGTCAACTAGATCCCCCGACCCCCCAAAAAAAAACACCTAACAACTGATAACCCTGTACTAAGTGATCTTGTTTTTTCTGGTTCTTGTGGCCATTGTGCTCACACCTGACAGGGCAACACACTTACTTACATAAAGCATTTGTCTAATCTGATCTATACTTGCAAATGTCTTTAAAGAGAGGCCTGTCCAAAAGACCCATAAGATGATGATGACACCGTTCTAAAAACAGTTTATTTATTGGCTGCTAGGAGTACTTATTTTTTCTCAAATAATTAAAGTCACTGCAATTATCATCTGTAGTTCAAATACTACCAGTTTATAATGTTTTGGGGAAGAAATGAGCTAAGTATGAATAAATGAAAAACTTAACATGCAACTATTTTTCAGAGCAATCCAACCTCCCTGAGAAAACCTTAGCAAAAGAAGTTGGACCTCAGAAAGTTAAGTTTTTCAGATTCTAATTAGGAAGCTATTGACGATAACTTTTAAATGTTATAAACTTGACATGTTCTTTCATATAATGAAAATTGAATTCATCTGCTTTTATGGTGAGAGGTTTGTAATAAAATCCTGATAAATCAGGCTAACGAACAAAGAGAGAAGTAGGAGGACAGTATTTTTTACTAAATGAACTCAAGGCTCTTGATTTTGCAAAACTATACAGCAGCACAGCTTTCCAGCCCAATTTGAAACTGAGGAGGGTAGCTAACAAATTCAATGAATTACAGAGAAAGCCAAATCCACACTGCAGAAGCAGAATGCTACAGTGGACATACGGGACCTGAAACGGATTCCAGGACTGGGACTTACAAACAACTTTCCAGTCACAACACCCATGCACAGGTCACCATTAGATTCCTTATCTATAAAATGGGAATTGCAGTTCCTGCTTTGTTTCATCATAAGCTATAGAAGGATCAACAGAGAAGAATGCAAAGTACTCAACGAATCGCAGAGCCCTGTGAGGGAGGTAGAGGTGGGCAGTGAGAGAGAGAGTTTCATAGATTTACAGGATGTTAACGCTGCCACAAACTTCAAAAAGATGATCTGGCAGTACAACTGCTCCTCTGAAGAATTCAGAAACAGCAGTAGCTACTTCATATGAGCCATCCCCCATGTTCCAGGCACTGTGCTTTCTTCTCATTTCACGTCATTTCTCATAACTCTGTGAGGTGGGTACCATTAACAATGAGTAATTTGAGGCTCAGTTATAAATTGAGATGTACACTGAGGTCTTTCTCAAAAATCTCTGAAGTCTGTACCAGTCCCCACGCTGTCATATGAACCCAGCAAGATTACATGTATTTATCTGACTAATGTGGCTGACTGGAGAATACCACTGTCCCACATGTCCTTGATGCTCATGCATTTGAGACCTCAAGAAGTGATCACCATGAAGGGAGGGAGTAAACATCAGAGTCCAGGTCCTCAGCCTCACCTGACACGAGTTTCCCACACCAGCCCTGGCAAGAGTAACATTCTCATGAAAGGATAAAACTTGGTGTCTAAATCTACAGTGTAGTCAAGACCACATGGTGACAAGATACCATCCTCATAATGGCAGATACCCAAGTTCAACCTGGCCCAACAAGGGGAAAAGTTCAAGCCCGACACAACATTATTAGCAATCAATGTTTTGATTTCTCTCCATGGTTAGCCCAGCAGCTGAGGGTAAGAGTTGGTTGCACCGTGGGTTCACGAACAAAGTATATGAGTCAGTCAGGGCTTCAGTGCATGTCAGGTTCAGGGTGTGCACATGAAAAGCAGGAACCAAGACTGTCTGGATGGCCAGGACAGCGACTCTGGAAGGAAGGTGAAAGGATATAGGCCTAGGGACTGTTGGCTGCCATCCTGAAAGCACAGGGGGAGGACGTGCCTGAGGATGGAGTCAGCACACAGGAAGTGGAGTCAGGATGGGGAGAGAAACCAGATCCTAATGATGTCACTGGGACCCCTGAGTCGACCGCAGATTTATCTCTGGACTAGTCAGCTATGTGGGCCAATAAACTACTCTTTGACGTAACCCAGTCTGTGCCAGGTTTGGGCCCAGTACTTGTGAAGGAGCATACCCCTTACCCATAGGGGTATGTTCCAAGACACCCAGGGAATGCCTAAAACTGTGGACAGCACTAAAGCTTACTGATACCATGTTTTTTCCCCTAGGCATACATCCCTATGAAAGTTTAATTTGTAAATGAGGCACAGTAAGATTAACAAAAGTAACTACTAATGAAATAAAATTATAGCATTATACTGCAATAAAAGTCATGTGGATCTGGTCTCGCTTTCAGAGTATCTTACTGTACTAGCATTGTCAGACCAGGGCCTCCCTGGTGGCTCAGGGCTAAGTCCCTGCACTATGAAGCTGTCAGCAGCCACTACAGCACGAGTTGGATCCCAGCCAGCGAGGGGACCCACACGGCACAGCAGACCTCTCCTGCCTCACCCGCTGCTCCCCTCAGCAGTGTATTTCAGTGGATCTGCCTGTTCTGCTCCACACTGTCTCTGGTGAATCCTCTCACCTTCCACACCTCTGGCTTGCACCCCAGCTCTTGTATGCATAAATAAGTATGTCTTTAAAATATATTTTTTTTTCAGACCAAAGTTGCCTGCAGGTAATTGAAAGCAAAACCATGGCTAAGCGGGGGACAGCTGTAGGCACTAAGAGCTATCTGGACCCCAGTGACCCACAGCTCCTTGGAGTAGACAACTAACCTCTGACTCCCTCTGACTGTTAGTGGTCAGTACACTGGGCTCACCCTTAGCACATTCTGAGCCCTCCAAATACACAGGAACTAAATAGGTCACCTCTAGGCTTTACCCAAGGCTACACCCTACACAGAAAATATGAACCTGTAAACCCTGTATCGGTCATTGAGTCATTGGTGCTAGTTTATTCCTGCTGTGGTCTCTACCTGCCCTATCTACCCCACTGGAAAGCTGCCAAATCTTATGTGGCCCACTATCAACCTTCATCCCTGCAATCTTCTCCCCAGGCAAATGTAAAAGATAAATATTCACACATATATGAATGACACTGAATATTCTTCAAGGCTCAACAATACACAGAAATCACTTACAGGACCTGTGCTCACTCATGAACCTGGACTGCTTCTGCTCTGAAGTGCTAAGCGATTGCTATGCGTTAGGAGCAAAACTGAGACCTTAGTACAGAATCTCACACTTAGACTCACACTTTGGAGGAATAAAAGACAAACTTAAATGTTCACCCCAGAGTCCTTGTTGATTCAAGTGAAGATAAGACAGACCAGTCTCTTCTCAGCTGCCTACAAAAGGGGTTCTAGAAACATTTTCCCCAAATGAAATCTCCAGTGCAACCTCACAAGCATATACAAAAGG